>JAMKCH010029054.1:0-16981 GCA_023653785.1 Ophioderma brevispina
GAAAAAAATGGAAACTTCGTGGGTTACAGAAGTACGTCTCAAACGTAGTAGGCATCAGTGTCGAAGGAGGGTGAAACGGGCCCCCTGTATCCAATGCTCTCTCTTTCTCGCATCTCTCCCCTCTCTCATCCCGTTCTCTACTTTCTCTCCCTCTCTGAACTTTATCTTTTACGGGCCCCTAGGACCCCGGGTCCGGGGTTCAATACACCCCTTTGACCCCCTTTCAGCGGTACGGGGGGGGGGGGGTAGGACACGATCTGCTCGATTTGGGTAGTGGGGATTCCATGCCTAAGAAAACATGATGCTCCGTGGACAAGTCTGTTTGCCGACTTATTGTTCATTGGACCATATCGTGAGAACCACCAACCAAAATGAACAATTTTTTAGCAAGATGCCATTACCCATCTTTATGATAAAATAAATCCACAGATATCAAATTTAAAAAAGTGGAAAAAGATCACTTTATTTGGGTTAAAGTCTATTGGGCCCCTGTAGGCAGTAGATTAATGTGTTGGAAATCGCTTACCCGACACGGAATAGGCAAAAGATGTTAAAGCCAATTATAGCACATTTTTTGAAGAGCGCCCCCATTTTTCAAAAAAATTGGAGATTTTTACCGATTAGATTGGTAACTGGCTAGTAAAAACTATACCTGTGAATGGTTAGCTCAAAATGTCTAGTGTCAAAAAGACAAAACTTGTATAGAATATTATTATCGGGGATCCCCGATAATAATACAACGGCTGCTGGAAACGGCCTTCCAATGTGAAATAGCCGGGAAAAAGAGCCATGACGGTGGTACGCTAATCCATGTGTTAATAGTTCAGGAAAGCAAAGTTAGAGGTTATTTCTCGAGGTGGCAATTCATCATGGACGGACATAAAAAGAGCATTTCCAGCTCTGCCGCTTAAGTCCAATCTGGGTCCCAATTCTAATTCCAAAATCGCTTATTTGTGATAAATACGCATTTTTAAGCAGTCTCGTTCGCAAGTTATAGTTTCTAGACAATTACCAACGTAACTGCGCTTATCAAATTTTGAAAAATTGGAAGGGCGCTCTTCAAAAAATGTTGCTAATATTGCTTTAAACTGTGTTAAATCGACTTGGAATGGTTGAAAAACGGCTTACTGTATTTTGCGAAAAGAAACGCCCATTGGATTAGTCGCTTTATTCCGTCGGCATGCATAACGTGCGCATAAGGAATAACAGCGTGTATATCCAATGAGCTTTCTGTTTCGTTTTGTTTCGCAAAATGCAGTAAGCCTGAAAAACAGAAGCCTCTAATAAAAAAAATCCGTCGTCGGCTTGCGTACGCATGTAGATTGTCAGATTTACACTGCGTATTGTGCCCATAAAGATGAAGTACCCGGTTGCAGGGTTTTGAGAAATGACAGTTTTCTGCTTGCACAACTTTCTGGGCCACAAGTATGCAATGCACAATAATTAATGGTATAACTTTTCAACACATTTTATGTAATACTCGTACGTCGCATAGAAAGATACCAGTCTAGATTCATGAAAATGATAAGTAATAAGCTTAATTAAAAACGGTATATCACGATCTTAACGTTTTGATCACCGCATTCCACAAGAAAGTGTTTTCTATCAAAGTGTTATCTTAGCATTGCACCTGAAATGCGAAGTTTATTAACGTTGATGGAAAAATTGGTTGCACATAATTATAGGGGCCCCTGAGTGCTGAAGGCACTATCAGAAGATTCACACGAAAATACGAGAAATTAGTTCTTTATAATGAATCCCTATTTTCGCTTCGTTGTACCCAATTGGTGACTAATTTTACCATTTATAACCTTGAAGGGTTATTCAGCTATGATCCGCACCGAAAGCTGCACGTTAGCGTGTCCGGCCCATTTCAAAATGGCCGCCATTGTTTTAGGAAAATTCGCCATTTATAAACATCATTACGATAGAAATTCATCAATGAGGACTAAACGAAATCAAGTTGTCCCACTGACTTAAAGCGGACGGGCTTAAACCAATAGCGTCCAAGATGCCCGCCGCAAAGAACAGGGTTTGTTAATGAACATATTGGGCAAATTTTTGGAATAAGAACTGATTATTTTTCAAGCATCCAAAAAAATGAATTTATGGCATTTAGAATTTGACATAGGGTGATTATATTCGCTCTAGAGTACGCAAATCAGGAAGAAAGGTAGCCCTACCCATCTTTCGACATGATAGGTTCTGTAAGGTGTCCTAGTTTAAGTCTTTAAGCAGTTGAGGAGTGTGTTTTTGACACACCTTGCAAGCAGCTCTATTTTGGATCATTTCAATTTATGTTAAAGGAAAAGCAGCGGTAAGGCAAGAGAATAAATAAATGTGGAATGCATTGTTTTGCTTATAAATCAAAGATAGGTATGTAAGTTCCATACCGTAAGGACCCAAACACCACATAGTGAAAAATGCAGTATTTGAGTAATGTCATACCTATCCCGACAAAGGACATGTAGCGATGGCGTCGCAAAATGCATGATAGGTGATTTCACCAGTACATAATAAACAAAGACTCAATAATGTGTGTGTTTGAGGTTCAAAAACTGTACAGGTCATGGTGCACACATTACGCTTATAAATTTGGGTATGTAAGGGAAAGGCTTTCTTGATCTCAGTCGGAATTTGATTCGCACGTATAGAAATTACAGAATCGGATAAAACAGTAGCTGAACTGTCTTTAATAAAAGGATTTTAAAGCCAACCACTTGAGGGTATATTAGTACATCCATGCCAGTAACAGCAATACCAAAATACGAATTTTGCCATGATTTTTTTTCAAGTTTCGGAGCCGCAAATCGCTTGCCTTATCCCTTTAATGAGATCTTGATTGTGTGTGTGTGTTGGGGGGGGGGGTGAGTATTGAATAAGTCACGGTCGGACCAAAGAAATAAAAAAAAAAAAAAAAAAAAAAAAAAAAAAAATATTAGGATGTGTGCTTGTGCCTGTTGTCTGACTGATGAAGCCCAAGGATTTATTGGCAGTGATATAAATATGTGAATATGTGGTGGACCATGACAAAATTATGGTTAAGCAAAACATTAAAACACCAAGGTAGGAGTGACTGTGGTTGATTCTAAAAATTCGTTCCAGTTTGTAATCAAACAATTTCCAGATTCTACTGGATTGGGGTGATGCTCATGGTAAAAACCTCTTTTGGCATGGAACTTTCAATGGTCAGTCATCCTGCCATTCATGCAGAGTATTGGTCTTTTGCAAATACGGTATGAGAAGGAGAGTGAGAAGGGGAGAGAAGGGAGGGGGAGGAAAAGGATAAGGGGGAGGAGGGGTGAAAAGAAATGACTTAACGGGGCAAAAGTTGTGGTGTGAGGTTTTATTGATATCATAATTGTACATTTCCGGGTCAAAGGGATGAAGGAAAAAACTGTGCATGGAAAAGCAGAAATGATCCAAATCAGGTTATCCTATATTAATACAGCATCCAATTTCTTGGTATTTTATGTTTTCAAGCAGTGATATTTAAGAAATATTGAATACCATTGAGCACAGATCCAAAAGGCACCAGTTGAACTAAACAAATTGTTGCATTGAAGATCAAATAACTATCCTCTAATAATAATCATATTCTAATCATCAAAATTCCATATTCTTTTCATATTCTGTTTTTCTCATTATAACACATAGATCTAACCCCGAAGTATTCTGTATAATTAGGTTCATAACACAGATCTTTGAAAGAGCTTTAAAGAGACATGAGGAGATTTCAGAAAGAAGAAGAAGCGCCCCCAATTTTTCTCGAACCCCGGTTTTTTACATATTTGGAATGCTTATCAATGTATTAAACCACACCTGAAGTGAATAAGCCGAATACGTCGTCTTTATGTAATAAGATGATGATTTAGTAGTTTCTGTCGTGCACGACAGAAAGTCAAAGCATGGTTTTCTACGGGGAACGATTACGATAGCAGGCAAGTTCAAAACAAGGTTTGCGGTTTTCTTTTGCACCTGTTTGTCCAATAAACCTTCGAAACGTTCTCGGTAGGTGGTCTACAACCGATCCAGTGAAATTTGAGAGAAATTCGTATCCTAAAAAAATCTCCTCCTGTCACTTTAATTTGACACCTCATCCAACTTTGTAGCACTTTCAGAAATTGAGCTGCATTTAAAAAAATGCATAATCACTAATTAAATATGCAAATTAGCTTATTAATATGCAAAAAAGTATGAAAAAAACTTTTTTATATGCTTCTTAATTGATGGTAATATGAAGTTGCTGTGATATGTAGTTACTGAGATGCAGTAATTACTGATATACCACTAACGATTTGGCGATATAAAACGCATAGTGGAGTATATGTTAACTGCATCCGTATATCATAAGTAGTAAAGAGTAGTATTTAACCTTGTGCGATTGTAAAATATACAGATATTAAATGAGTCCCGAAATGAGTAAATATACCTTGATTTGACTGCAATCTTGTTATGAGTTTTCTCCATTAAAGGGGCATTCGTGATCCACAACCTCGTCCACCCGACTTTCCTCAAAAACGTTGAGATTTTTATATCATCTGAACCGTTAGCCTTAGTAATCCACGTGTACCTAATCTTACGTGCAAATTCGGTCGTATCTGTAAGAAATTTGCAATTTTGTATTTTCTCTCCGTAAACGGACACAATTACAGCATGGTATAGCCTATGGGACCGCGGGAAACAAGCAATTGCTCATAATACAAAAAACGCAAGATCGGGATCAACTCTAATTTTGTGAATAAGCTTTTCTCAGGGATATCTAGTGAACAATGAATAAAACAGAAGGTGCTGAAATCACGAAATGCACCTTTACAATTCCACAAATATATTTTGCAGTAGGAGTAGTTTGGACTAAGGTCCATCTATCGATATAGTTTTATCCTTATTAAATAATAAATATAGCATGTTTCTGCAAACTCTTATTAGGCTTTATAAACCTTAAAGAGACACTGGCACCTTTGAAAAATAGTGCACCCTCTAGATTTTTCAAAATTGATATTTTTGCATGGTTATAAAGCTTTTATATACATTAGCCCTCACCTGAAATTCTAAGCCCAAATCAGCGGGTAAACAGAAGGATTTTTATTATAATTAATGTCGCCGGCGACATTATTCAGCAGATGACGCGGTAATGGCGTGTAACACAAGAAAACACACACCGGAGTTGATTCTCACGCCATGAACCCTGTTTGGCCGGTCTGTGACCTTTGTGGCTTTAATATCAATGAGTACGAGTCTATGATATTCATGTAATATACACATTTGTTGATTAAAGTTACGGCAAACTTAGTGGTTAACCTGCCAATCAACCGGATTTGTTTGTCTTTAGCCTAATATTAAAGCAATAACAGCACATTTTTGAAGAGTGCCCCCAATTTTCAAAATTGATATTTTTTGCACAGTTATGTTGGTAATTGTCTAGGAAACTACACCTGCGAACGAGAATGCTAGAAAATGCGTATTTATCATAAAATAAGCGATTTTGTAATTAGAATTGGGATCCCAGATTGTACTTAGCGGCAGAGCTGGAAATGCTAAGTTTATGTCCGTCCATGATGAAATAGTGCCACGTACCTCAAGAAAATGGCATCTAACTTGACTTGCCTGAACCAATAAAACAACTAGTGGATGAGTGTAGGCACGTACATGGTGCCACTTCCCGGCTATTTCATATTGGAAGGCCGTTTCCAGCAGCCGTTGAATTATTATCGGAGATTTCCGATATTAATTATTCTAATCACAAATTCCTTCGTTTGACACATAGAAATTTTCAAGCTAACCCATTCACAGGTATAGTTTATAGCAAGTTACCAATGCAACCTTCGTGTAAAAATCTCAAAAGTTTGAAAAATTTGGGGCGCTCTTCAAAACAATAAATGCTATTGTGCGTTAATGCCGATCTGCTTGTGGATGCTAGTTTTATGTGTAAAATATATCTCTACTTTTCCAATGGCCGAGGAGAGAATCATTTGCGAAGCAAATTAGGGGAATTTCATATTTTCTGAAAAAGTTGCCAGGCCGCTTTAAAGGGGAATTATACTTTCGAAACTAAGAATATAGTAATATAGTAATCCAGTCACGGTACCATAATCAAGGGACATTGGAAGGTTTGGGATTCGTTCCAGTCAACAGTGCACACCAATTAAGGCTTGGAATCCGGTTCCAGTTCAGCAGTGCACCCATTGAAGGCTTGGATCGGCCAGTCAGCAAGTGTCACAAATTGAAGGTTGGGATCGTTAGAGTCGGGCCAGTGCCACCAATTTGAAGGTTTGGCTTCGACCTTGCAGTCAGCAGTGCTTTGCACCAATTGAAAGTAATTTGGGATTATTCGTGCAGTCAGCAGGGTACAATTGAGGGTTTTTGGGATTCGGCCAGTCCCAGCCAGTGCACGATTGAATGTGGGGATTCGTCCCGTCGCGTGCACAATTGAAGGTTTGGGATCTCGTCCAGTCAGAGCAGTGCACATTGAAGGTTTGGGATTCGTCCAGCGGCAGTGAACAATTGAAGGTTTGGGATTTGGGATTCGTCCAGTCAGCAATGTACAATTAATTGAAGGTTTGGGAATTCGCCAGGCCGGCAGTTTTGTTACCTGAAGTGTGGGATTGGGTGACTATAAAACAACGACCAAGACCCCCAAAGACACCAAGACCCCCTCAACTATAAAACAAAGACCAAAAGAAAACAAACATGCAACAATAATGCATGTTGCAAAAAATTACAATCCACATAATTTATTTAAATAAAAAACCCCCTCAACTATTAAAACAAAGGACCCTCTAAACTATAAAACAAAGATCCACACCTACTTTAAAAAAAGGACCCCCTCAACTATAAAACAAAGACCCCTCTCAACTATAAAAACACAGGAAACCCTCAACGATTAAACAAAGACCCCCTCAACTAGAAAACAAAGACCCCCGTAAACTATAAAACAAAGACCCACCTACTAGAAAAAGACCCCCTCAACTATGTCAAACAGGACCCCCGTCAACTATGTAAACAAGACCCGCCCCCCCTCAACTATTAAAACAAAGGACCCCCTCAACTATAAAACAAGACCCCCTCAACTATAAAACAAAAAGACCCTCTCTTATAAAAAAGGACCCCCTCAACTATAAAACAACGACCCTCAACCATAAAACATAGACCCACCTTAACTATAAAACAAAGACCGCCTTCAACTGTATAAAAACAAGACCCCCTCAACATAAAACAAAGGGACCCCCTAACTATAAAACAAAGACCCCCTAACTCATAAAACAAACGACCACTCAGCTAATAAAACAAAGGACCCCCTCAACTATAAACAAAGACCCCCCCAACTATAAACATAAACCCACCTAACTATTAAACAAAGACCCCCTCCCCTCAACTATAAAACAAAGACCCCCCTCAATATAAACAAAGACCCCCCTCAAACTCTAAAACAAAGACCCCCTCAACTATAAAACAAAGAACCCATCAACTATAAAACAAAGACCCACCTAAATATAAAACAAAAGATCCCCTCAACTATAAAAAAAAGACCCCTTAAACTATAAAACAAAGACCCCCCGCAAATATAAAACAAAGACCCCCTCAACTTAAAACAATGACCCCTCAACTATAAAACAAAGACCCTCTCAACTATAAAACAAAGACCCCCTCAACTATAAAACAAAGACCCCCCCTCACCTAGAAAACAAAGACCCACCTCAACTATAAACACAAAGACCCGCCTCAACTATACAACAAAGACCACCTCAACTATAAAACAAGAACCCCAACTAGAAAAAAAAGGACCCCCTCAACTATAAAAACAAAAGGACACACGCAGCTATTTAAAACAAAGGACCCCCTCTAACTATAAAACAAGACCCCCTCAACCAGGCTCAGATAAATTCTTATTTTTGATCGGGCAGAGCTTGGTCAACTTTAACTTGCCCCAATTATCCATATGTGAAATAACGGCAATCACTGGCGTAGCCCAGGGCGGGGGACGTGCCGCCACCACCCAAGTGATGTTACGTCGGAACTTTGTCAAAAAATGTGTAAGATGTGTGTTTGAGAGTGAGGTGAATGCATTGAAAAAAAATACAGAGAGGTTAATAACAATTGGTTACTGCTACTTGGTCAATACGAATTACCTACTATTATCTTACGTTGGATGTGATGTTGCATTTTGAGGCACGGTAATGGTAAACGCGAGCCCGGCGAATAAAAAAATGGTTTGTTGGTTACAATACCCGTGTCGGTACATTCACATCTTGGCCCCCCTCGTCAACAAAAATCATGGATACGACAATGAGAAGCGTCGTTTTTCCCTTTTTATTTCTTTGCATATCGGTGTCTTGTTTTGTTGGGATCGAAGTTTATTTTGAGTGTAAATGCTCCATTTTCATTATCCTCTTCGTCAATGTGCCGCTTTTTGCATGACTGAATTATCATGCACCTGAATCTAATGGCCGGACGATAATATAATCGCTGTCAGAATTTCTCAGACTCGACCACTGTCCTCTACTAGAAACAACACAAGAATGTGGAACAATATTTTGCTTTTGGCCGAGGTGACCCCCAACAAATCATTTTAAACCAGCTGGTAGTGGAGCGGGAGCGACGAGGTCGGAGAGATACAAACACGTGGATTTGATGTTGTATGCAAATTACTCACCTGAGAATTGCGCCAAAACAGCCTACACGTACACTGTGTTAAAAGGGTGTGTGTGTAAGCTGTTTGGGCGCAATCCGGTAAGCTGATCCCCAAAATATGTTACACACAGCTGGTATGTTGGAGCGGAGTGACTGAGGTCGATACAAAAACATGTGGCGTCTTTGTTTTATGCCAAAGGACTTCCGCCCTTGAGTCGCCTATTGGCCAAAAACAAGATGTTTTGCGCAATCCGGTAATAGTCAGGGGGCACACGTTCATCCTGTTCCTATTCAGAAGGTTTGCCAAGTTCCCTGCGGGGGCCAAGGTTGGTTTTTTAACTTCCTGTGTTCAAATAAACACTACGAGGAATAAACTTCCAAATTGTTGTCTAATTTTCAGTCTTTTTTAAAGTGAGGCACTTTTCCCAAAAGGCCCGCCCAAATTACATTTTTTTTCAAAGAAGGTCTTTAAGAAATGCCCATATGCATGTTATTAATGTTGTTTTTTGTGTGCTAAAAATGGGGTCTTTTGTTATTATATACAAACCTCTAGGAATGCTCAATGCATTAAATAATGTATCCCTCGTCCAACCAAGGGGGGGGGGGGGGGGTTGGTTATATTTCCCATGGATTCCCTGCCGCACAAAGACGCAAAAGAAAATGATCTGAGGGCTTTATGTAATTGTAAGTTCATCTTTTGCGATCATTTTAGCCGAAATTGAAGGTGCTTGGTATGCACCTTCATGCGATGGTCGAAAGTGGGGGAGGGGGTGGTGTCACCTTCTATACTTTATTGTGTAAAATGCTGTTAATTATGATTGCTACGAAGCAATTGACAATATTATTATTTTTCTTATTGTAGAGTAATACCATGTGAAATACTACTTTGGCATCACTCATGCAATAAATATTTATTTGGTTCGAATAAATAGCGAAACGCCTTGCTTTTGGAGATTTTTCAGATTACGGCACATTATTTTTGCAGTCATAACACTCTCAGTTATGACTTCACTTATGACGTCCATATTGTTAAACTTATATACTGTACTTCATTTTAAAAAAAAAGGGACATGCCGTAGCTACACACTATACAAAACAAAGATGAGGGGGGGGTGAACAGAATGGAAACAAACAACACACTTTTTCCCACTATTCGTTCAGGGGGGTGGTAACCACGTCCCCCCACCCTTGGTTTGTGAAGGTACTAGGAAAAACTGGTTAAGGGGTTTTTTTAGGGTCACAAAACTCTTAAAAACAATGATTGTGAAGCCTGAAAAGCCCGCCGAAAGAAAAATGGTCCCCAAGCGAAGGGTTAATGTTCTTTTCAAAATCGTCATAACGGCGAAGAAGTCAGGCGAATGGCGCCCCGTACTAAACCTAAGGGCCCCCCCCGCTTAACCTTACCTTCGATCCAATAACTTTCTTAGTGGCCATCATCCCTGAACTACCGCCATCGAGCGCAACACTGGCCTTGAAAGGCTCGGTTTTTTACAATCAACAGCTGAGACACTTCCCGTTCAGAGCGTGCGCTTCAGGCGATAGCTTAACGGTGATTGACGAAGCTTTGCCGGGGGTGACAAGGAATGTTCGTCTACATTTAAATCGACGACTGGCTAAACACTATGCCCCACCCAGAAGCCTTCGAGTTCAAATCCGGAAGACCTGCAGTCTAGTCAGCTACCATGGACTAATCGTCAACTGGGAAGAGTCAGCCCTGCAACATGCTGGCTGGGCACATGTTGGGTTTGTGTTGTGGGTAAGCTGGGCAATAGTGGGCATGGGGTGTATGTGGGCTATTCCTAATTGGGCCCATGTGGGTTGTACATGGGTAACCCATGATGGTTTATGCCTCATGGGGCCCATGTGTGGTTTTGTCTGGGGCATGGTGGACATGAGTATCATGTGGGCTATTCATGATGGGCTCCATGGTGGCAAACCATTAGCGGTGTTTATTGGGCTAATTGTGTTGGTCCCATCTGGGATTAATCTGGGCTACCCATTATTGGTTTTACCCAAAGTTAATGGTCAGTGGGGACCACTGGGGTTTTCACGTGGGTTACATGGCCTTACGTGGGCATGGGAATTACATGGGCTTTCTAAATGGTGCCAGTGTAGGTTGTGTTCAATGGGTACCTGATAGGCTTCTTTACACTTGGGTTTTAGTGGGTTTCCCAAATGGGGCCATTGGTAGGTTTTCAATGGTCAATGTGAGCTTCTTTAATTGGGCTTTAAGTGGCGTTTCCAAATGGGGCCATTGTAGGTTGTCAATTGGCCGGCTGAGTATATTTTTCTTTTCCAATATTCAAGGGAATGCATGGGCAATTTCAGGGCTGCCCATTTTGAGCCCAGTTGTGGGTAAATGTTTATTTTCCATTCTTTTGTATCAAAATAAATTACTCAACTTTTTTAATAGGTCAACTAAACTCATCCCTGTCGATATGAAGGCCATAACATCAGTTTAATCATTTTAATTCAACAATCCTTTAATAATCGAATTTGGATGCCATTTTGTCAGTAAGTACAAATTTTCCGACTGGATAAGGCATCAGACTTAAGATTATGAGGTACCCGGTTCGAATCCAACCAAGTTAAGTATACATATTTGTACCCATGTTAGTATGAGATGCAAATGATGCCTAATGAATAGTTGGAATTAAAACAATAATCAACCGTAACTTTGAACTCTTTTTTTTTTTTAATAACAGCAATAATAAGCCGTTAACATGCATTCCATTTCAGCTTGCCACTTAGGACCCTTTGAATCCCGACGACAAAAACAGGTGGGCCCCAGGTGGGAAACCCATGAGGGGCCAAGGAAGTAGCCCACAAATTACCCACGTGGGGCCCATGTCACATTTGTTGGAGGGGAGCCCTCCAACCATCCCACACCCACATGTCGTAGACTTCGGCACAGCGACGTTGTTCCCGACAGCAGAGCGAACAACAGCCCCCAGCGTCGTCCTCTGCGTCACGGGACCCGCTCCTCGCTAGGCAGACGGCCAGGATCCAGCCAAACTATGGTTACGGCATATTGGCCTTATCGACCAGCTTCACAGCAGTCCTTCCCCCCAATGCCCCTACGTTCGAGATACATCCCAGATAGCAACTGACTTCGTGCCCGACGTCGTCACGGTCGCGGTCGGCAACCAAGTCAGCCCGACGTTGGGAAAATGGTGGTGAAATTGGTTCGGTAGATGGGCGGCAAACCAACGTCAATCTGACGTTGGGAAAACGGTGCGGAAAAATGTCGTTTGATGTCAGCAAACGCAACTCCAAGCCCGAGTTGGGAGAACGGTGGGGAAATTGGTCGTTAGATGGTCGGCCAACGTCATCCGACGTTGGGAAAACCTGGGGGAAATGGTCGTTTGCTGGTCGTCACACCAACATCAAGACGACGTTGGGAAACGATGGGGAAATGGTCGTTGGATGGCGACACGCCAACGTGTGATCGGGGAGAAGTTGGGAAAATGGTGGGTGACGGGTCGTTTTTTGTGCGGCAGGCCAACGTTGGGCCGATGTTGGTTAACTGGTGAAGTTAATGGGTCGTTTTATGGATGGTAAGCCAACGTCGGGGTGAAGTTGGGAAAATGGTGGGGGGAACTGGACGTTTTGTGGTCGGCAGCACGTTGTTGGCATATATGTTGTCCCGCAACTATAATTAGCTAATATTCTAATTAGCCTATTAATAAAGGAAAATAGTAGGCCTCTAGCCAAAACGGACGAGCTTTCAGCAAAAGTAGGGCCTATGCTTAGGCAACTTGTGCGTAAATAAACATATGGCAATTTTGCCCAGTGACTATTTTTCGATTTTGGTGGGCCACTTTGTTTTCACCGGATTCAGGGATTCCTTGAGCTTTCGGGGTTTTTTTCAGCCCTGTGAAGCTCTGTGACGTTTTCGCCATTTTTATGGAGTCTTTAGGCTTCACTTAGTGTGTTTTTTCTCATACTGTTGAAGCTTTTTACAATTGATATATTATTATTGCCCTTTGGCTTCAAGGCAGACAAGTAAGCTCAATTGGATAGTCGTCAGTCTCTATACAAAGGTCCCGGTGTCTAATCCGTCAAGGTAAGTCCGATTTTTTCAGTTACCTTATAATAATATACCTCACACCATAAGAATGACTATACTGGTGTATTTTAATAAGTGTGAAAGACCATAGGAAATGTTCTTTTTTTATTCATGGAGCCAATTAGTGATTTTATACATGGCAAAACATAGTTTTTTAATTATGGTTGGGATCACGTTGGCCCAATGCTGGCCCAATGCTGGCCAAACATTGGTCAACTTCAAATCACGCATGTCCATCGTTTGGGCCGACGGACAAAATGACGTTGGCCCGACGTCCTTTTCGACGTTGGCCCAACGTCTGCGTGTGATGTTGGGCCGGCATGTCCCAACGTGTAAATGCTATCTGGGATCCAGCTTTCACGTTCCATCAAGTTCAGCCCAAGAGAGACCTGGATGTCGAAGGGGATGACGTCTCTCCAAAAGTCCACCACGCCCTCAGATGGTTAATGCAACCTCACAACATTCATCCTGGGCGGCCCCGCTTCCACGCTCACAACATGTCCAAGACGGGCTGAAACGCCCACTGGGAAAGCTGCGATTGGAAGTGTCTTGGACTCCAGCCATTTGGAAGCATCACATCAACTTCTGGGAGCTGCGGCGGTTCGCCTGGCATTACGGCGGCTTACTTCCGCAAGGTCCAGGGCCAGACGATCGCCCTATGCTGCCACAACCTCACGGTAAAGACTTAAAAATTCCAGCCGGGAGGTACCCGCAGCGTGACTCTGTATCAACAGACAATCAAGCTGCTATATGGTAAATCGCCACAGGAATCGAGCTCCAGTCCCTCAATCTACCCGGTGTCAGGCAAATTCCAGCGTGTACCCTGTTGGAGAGCGAGAAGGGGAACAGCCATACATAGCCCCGACCAAGATCAGGATCTTGTGAACTGAAGGCACCTCAACCCCACAGTATCAAAGTGGTCTTCACTGACTCCGTGGCCTCTATCGACTTTTTGCAGCGGTGGGAACAACAGTTCCCGACATACTGTTGCTGGGGAGGACGCAATGAGTATCAGCTGGGACAGGATCTCGGCATATGCGTTTCCCCCGATAGCGATGTTACCCAGGGTGCTGGAGAAGCTCTCGAGATCCAGCGGGTGCAACATGCTTCTAGTAAGCCTACCCTGGCCCTACGATGTGTTTCCCGAAAGTACTCCCTCTCACGGTAGTGGAACCGTTTTACCTCCCGATGAGGAAGAGCCTCCTGGATGAACCGGACAAGACCCAAGTTCCTCTAGCGACAATTTAACCCTTCACCTGAGTGTATGGCGACTTTCATCGGATCCTACACGGCAGCAGCCTTTCTGAAGAGGCTGCTGCCCTGCAGGAAGGCAGATCCTTCAACGGAAAGACTTAACCCGACCCCCCCCCTCCGCATCTGGAATATCACGCATGGTGCCCAAAGACAACCAAACAAAGTCCCTCCTTATATAGGGCCTCTTTGGGAAACGCAGCAGAGATCCTCACATGGGTTTTCATCAATATGGATCATCGGCCCGCTCCGTCAGTAGCCTGCCTCGTTGCCGCATTTTCTGTCCATCATGACTTCTCAGTGGGATCTACCGTGTCTGATTGACCTGTTTCCGAATGACCTCTTAAAGAGAATATTCACGAGTGTCCCTTCCCAGGAAATCGCTTGTCCCAGCATGGACTTGAACAGGGCCCTTCGCCTACCAGCTCTGCACCGCCGTTCGAACCTCTGAATCAAGCTAACATGAAAGACCTTACCAGGAATGACGTTCCTACATCTTTGACTCTATATTTTAGCGCATTTTTTCCCTATCATTTTGGCCGCCATTTTGAAAAAGTGCACATCTAGACACCAACTCCTGAAATTGAAAGGCCTTTATTTGAAAGTCACACACACATCTTTTCTGAAGCATTTTATACATGGCTACTTTATTCTTAATAGCTTTTTAACATTTTGGCCGCCATTTTTAACAAGAAAACGCCTCAATTGATGAAAACCGTCAATGAGAATTGATATTAGGTGAAAACAATTGAACTGGGTAATCATAAGGTCCACTGGGAAAACCCGACTTGATCAGTTTTTCTGAAGCACTTTATACATGGCTACTTTATTCTTAATAGGCTTTTTAAAAACCTGTTGGCGCCGCCATTTTGACAAGAAAACGCCCTCAATTGATGAAAACCGTCCAATGAGATTTTTGAATAATTAGGTTTGAAAACAATTGAAATGGGTAATCAATAAAGGCCACTTTGAAAACCAGACTTGATTCGTTTTTGAGGCACTTTATACATGACTATTTTTCATATTTTATAGCCTTTTTACCATTTTGGTCGGCCATTTTGAAAAAGCGCCCTCAATCGATAAAAATCGTCAATGAGAATTGACAACAAGTTGACATCAACTCCTTATGGGTTCAATACAAGGTCCATGGAAAATATCATACTGGCAAAACTTCTGAAGTAGTTGACATGTGCCCCCTGACTATAGTGATTCACAAACCCGGTTTACACACAGCTGTTATGGAGTCAGTACAAAACACTTGGCGTTTTATGTTCTATGCAAATGACCCACTGGGTATTGCGCCAACACTACTTGGGTTGACCATATAGCCGACGCCCGCCGCGAGTAAACATCTTCAAATTGGACAGAACCACTACTGTTTTTGTTTCCAAAAACTGGTAAGATAACTGCCATTTAAGTATTAAAAGCTTTGTTTACAGCTGAACCAAGCTTTTGCAAGAACTTTCTTCAAATACTTTTAAACCTGTAATTCTGTTACTTTAGCGTGGAACTGGCCATTTAAATAAGTATGCTTCAATCACATTTATGATATTATTTCCGAAACATCCTCCGACACGACCATGCACATCCGTCTAGCACGAAAAAAAATTGAAATTGTGAGAAAACAACTGCGCAAAATCCAACAGCTTTTTTCAGAGTTACGGCGCATGAATTAGAAGTTGAAGAGATCAATAAAAGGGTGGTATCGCTTGATTCGGGCATTGCAACTAAATCCCCCTAACATTAAGTCAATAATAAATGAATCCCTCCCATAATTCAAATTTAAAGGAGACAAGAGGTGGTTTTTGGGCAGTAATCTCAGTTCATGAAGTAATAATGGGTAAGTATGCAAACGTATTTTTAACATTGAATGGAGATTATGCAGATTCAGAATTGGGTTGGGTCTTTGTTTTTATAGTTGAGGGGTCTTTGTTTTAAGTTGAGGGGTCTTTGTTTTATGTTGAGGGGTCTTTGTTTTATAGTTAGGGGTCTTTGTTTTTAGTTAGGTGGGTCTTGTTTTATAGTTGAGGGGGTCTTTTGTTTTCTAGTTGGGGGGGGTCTTTGGTTTTTATAGTTTTTGAGGGGGTCTTTGTTTTATAGTTGGGGTCTTTGTTTTATAGTTGAGGGGGTCTTTGTTTTATATTTGGGTGGGGTCTTGTTTTTAGTGTTGAGGGGGTCTTTGTTTTATAGTTGAGGGGGTCTTTGTTTTTATAGTAGGGGGTCCTTGTTTTATCAATTAGGGGGTCTTTGTTTTATATTGAGGGGGTCTTTGTTTTATAGTTGAGGGGGTCTTTTTTTTATAGTTAGGTGGGGGGTCTTTGTTTTATAGTTGAGGGGGTCGTTGTTTTTATAGTTGAGGGGTCTTTGTTTTATAGTTAGGGGTTTTGTGTTTATAGTTGAAGGGGGTCTTTGTTTTATAGGTTAGGTTGAGGGGGTCTTTGTTTTATTAGTTGAGGGGGTCTTTGTTTAAAAGTTGAGGGGGTCTTTGTTTTTATTGATGGGGTCTTTGTTTTATAGTTGAGGGGGTCTTGGGTCTTTGGGTGTCTGTGTCTTTGTTTTATAGCACCCGTTTGGGATTCGGTCCAAGCGCAGTGCACATTGAAGGTTTGGGATTCGTCCAGTCAGCAGTGCAAATTGAAGGTTTGAGATTCGTCCAGTCAGCAGTGTCCAATTGAAGGTTTGGGATTCGTCCAGTCACATGCACATTGAAGGTTTGGGATTCTTTCAGTTGCAGTTGCACAATTGAAGGTTTGGGATTCGTCCATCAGCAGTGCACAACTGAAGGTTTGGGATTCGTCCTCCGTCAGCAGTGCACAATTGAAGGTTTGGGATTCGTCCAGTCACATGCACAATTGAAGGCTTGGGATTCGTCCATCAGGCAGTGCACAATTGAAGGTATTTGGAGTCGTCCATCATCAGTGTACAATTGAAGGTTTGGGATTCGTCCAGCTGGCCGGCGGCAGTGTCCCATTGAGGTGTGTGATTCGTCCCAGCCAGCAGTGCACAATTGAAGGTAAAACAAGTACATTA
>JAMKCH010029055.1:0-51180 GCA_023653785.1 Ophioderma brevispina
GATTGTGCAGTCTAGTATAAGGGCATCACAGTTGTTTCCACATCAGATATTAATCATTATCATCATTATCACATCAAGAGTTTTTAATTTTGTGACTTGATGTTCACTTGTATTTTGTGACTTGTTGTTCACTTGTGGCTCAAAATGTTTCACATTGGTGACCATATATAGGCCCTATCTATCTCACTGTTGGATTATTCCAAGAAGAATTTTCAGTTTCTTCAGGACTTTGTGCCATCTCCAAAGGTGAATTAGTGCTGGTTGGAGACTTGAATCTACATCTTGATATTGACAGCAATCCTGATACAAGAAAATTTGTTGACTTGACTAATGACAGCTTCAATCTTGTCCAGTACTGTTGTGGGGCCTACTCGTTCTTGTGTACATACCCTTGATGTGGTCATATTGCATTCAAGGGACCATCTCGTGAAAGACTCATATGTTCTAGCCAGAATATCAGATCATCTAATTGCCTACACATTTCAAATTGATAAACCCTTTTATCTTCATCTTGACAACTTCTGCAACCAATGTCAGTAAAAAATGCAGTTGCACAGTATGACACTCCCTCCAATCTCTTGGATCGCCATGCCTTTCCCCACAGTATAACTGCTGTCTCTCGTACTCAGCAGCCCTCGTTCACTGACTTGCTACACCAACTGAAATGTGATTGCAGGAAAGCTGAGAGGAAATGGCTAGCCAGTGGTTTGGCTCCCAAACTTGAGCATTTTAAGGAAATTCAAAACAAGTACAATGTTGCACTCTTTCAGGCCAAGTGTTCTTTCTATAACAATAAGATTCTTGAGCATGGAAATGATTTGAAGATCATGTTTTCTCTCATTGGTGACATATTACACAAGAAAAAATCAAACAAATTTCCTGATCATAACTCTGCAAGTGACTTGGCAAACCGGTTCACCGATTACTTTATGTCCAAGATTGGGACAATTAGAGTTGATATGTTATCAAGTTCTGCAAGATCAGGTGTCTCTCTTTTCTTTTTTCACATTTTCACCTGTGTGTGATTTCTGTGCATTTTCCCCTGTTTTTCTTGTTTAACAGCAAAACATATAGTGCTCACCACTTTCATCAGTGTCACCAATTGTTTTGCAGTTTGTACCACAGATTTTATTTTCCCAGATCTCTCTGATCTGCCTGTGTATTTACCATTATTGTTCTCTTTTCTACCTGTATGACTTCTTCCTTTGTTCTTATTTACTCCTGTATGTGTACTACTAGGTGATGACTTTGGCCATGGACAAGCAGCAGGCAAAATTATTCAGTTCTCTGCAAGATTTACAGTCCTTGCCTTTTGCAGGGCACTGTCTCATGTGGCCAATCAAGATCAAGAAAATAGCAGCATTTAGTAGTGTATGAGTTCTAAGTCTCAGTAGGCCTATGTTTGTGTTCTTGCTTGGTCTAGTGCCAGAGAACTGCATCTTGTTTACTGTACCTTGTTGAGATCCTGATGATACACCACAAGCTCTACTTTCTGATAGATCAAGATCATGTACCAGTGTCTATTGTTCGCTCCTTTCTTGAGATATTCTGAACGGCATCCGAAAAGGATCTGGGTTTGTATTGTATTCACTTCCAGATCAGCGAAATCACATGGGACTGTCAACTTTATCAATCTGCTACAAAACTGCTAAATGTTTTCAGTGTTCTCCTCTTTTGCCTGTCGAAATAGTATTGACTCGTATACCACATTTCTTTTGGGTGTGAAATACTTGGTTAGGGCATCTATATCCGGTTTGATCTGTTCATCTGTACCAGTATCAGGCAATGGGTCAAAAATATCTTGTAACTCTTGTTCACCGTAATGGAGTAGAAGTGCTCTCTGTCTCTTCTCTGAGGAGATATCAAATCCTACAATGGCCGACTGGAACCTTTTAAAGGTCCATGAACATGCTTTAAACATACTTATAATACCACCACAAAATGGTTTCATTCATAGTATGTATTGGTATCAATGTAAAATCTGCATGAAGCAGTAATTGAGAAACCATATATATTTGATGAAAATTGGGCATAATATCATGTGTTTTGGACAAGCTTTCAAAGGAAATTCCAAAACGAAAGTGCTAATCGCGCTGGCAGCGATGACCCGGAAGTGACGTCCGAGTAACAAATACGCGATACGCGTCATGATTGTCATCGTGGAACGGACGTACGCGTGGCCCAGTTTTCTTGCATACGTACACAGTTGACTTCTCGCGGTATATGCGTCGTACGTGTTGTATCATATGGCATAATTTTTCTTGATTTGGTGCCTTAAAATTATGATAATAATGCGCTGTATTGTCGACGGCTGCACCAGCGGCGACCGTACCGACAAGGAGAATCAGATAAGAATAGCTTTATTCAAGTTCCCATACAAAGAAACCAACAAAGAGATCGAGATACCTGGAGTGGGTTTGTTCATCCACTTAACAAGACCAGATGTGAGCTTTGTTTAAAAATTGTTACTCTGACGTCATTTACAGGGTCAAATCCAACTCCAGCGTCTTGATACATGTTTGCGAAAACAGGAGAAGGCCCTGTCAGTTGGGTATATTTATCCTTGAAATTTAACCCTTTCCCGATGTTCACTTTTAAAAATCTGTTGTGATATGATCAGGATACTGTCGAGGTACGAAAATGTAAGAAATTAAGAAATGTCTACTCAGCCGTGTCCATGGACCTTTAAAGGAGAACCCGTACAACGAATAATATTAACAATATACACTATAAAATAATTATTGACCACATATCAAGTGGTTTCATAGAAAAACGGAATTATATAACCCTAACAATGAATTAAAACCATCTAGTCTGACCATGTGCTATTTAAAAATCGCACTAGTATATAACGTGTTATACGATACGACCGGCACGTTTAGGTCATACATGCCATTGGAAATACACATTATGAAAGCATCATGTGTGAAGATGTATGACGCTACTGTGCCGTCCGCATCGCATAACACAAATACATATCCCATATACAGTAGCGCGAATTTCAAATAGCGCATGGTCAGACAAAATGCTTTTAATTCGTTTTATGGTTAGTATAATTCCGTTTTCCCATGAAACCAGTCCATATGTGTTCAATAATTGTTTTTATAGCGTATATTGTGTAAGTTATTCTTGATACAGGTTCTCCTTTAAGCCATTTTTTCTACTGTAATGACAAGGAGGAGGGTTTCTCATAAGAATCAAAAGCAGGCAACGATGGCATAGCCATGCACGATCACAAGTACTGAAAATGTTGAACACACAATGTCCATAACTGTCCGTTGCTTAGTTTGGTGCACAATTAAGCAAGCTGTGCGGTTGATGCAAACCACAATGAATTCTACAAATACTACAATGCACAACTTTTATGCATGATTACAATGGCGGACGACACTCGTTAGCCACAAATCCAGTCTAGCAGGTTCTTGAAAGTTCTATTCATGCATCACTCACTGCCAATATAAATTTACTCGACAAGCTTTATGAACACATTAAGTAATCGGATTATTCATTGAGTAACTAATTAGAAGAAGTGTCAAGTGTGAGATTTGCCGGTTGTTAAGTATATGTGATGCCATATTGTATTATGAGTGTAACATTTAGGATACTACACCAAATGCAAGTTTCATCATCCTACCACATGTTTAGTGATTTGGCCTTGAATAACCCACTGATCTCTACACACTGGATAGGCTATCGCCGCTCGAACGTGAGGAAACCGGAAACTGCACGGCGGCCCTTTTGCTCTACCCAAGAACCCGATCGTGCACGTACAAAGGAATAGGGAAACTACAGAAAAGGGACTGAATTAGGCGATTAATTGCGCGTATGTCACGGTTTGTCAATTATTAGTTTGATTTTCGAGTATGGGCGGGTATGTTCGAACAAAATATGATTCAAAATGTTTTAAAAAGTCTTTTAAATGCCATATTTAAGGTTTTCAGCTCACAGACACTGGGGGGGGGAGAGTACAAACACGCCTAGTATGGCGCGGTAATACCACAGACACTTGATTTTGGTACCAATGGATAGCTATCATCCTACTCTTTTTCATTGATACCAAAATGAGTACCAACTTGCCCAGCATTAGGCTTACTTCAAAGTGACATCATATATCAGCAAGGGCTTTACATGATGGGAAATTACTATTTTTATACAGAGCATTTAGTGGTGTTTTTGAGTGAAATTGAAAAATATCAATTTTCCACTCTATATCATGTACTTTCACTTTTTCCTTAACTTATGACGTCATATTGGGAATGTTGGTACTTATTTTGATACCAATGGAAAGAGAAAACGCAAAGCTATCTTGTGGTACCAAATTTATAGGAATCGGATGTGTAAAAAGGAAAATCACAGGGGGTGGTACCCGCCCCAGAGAAATTATTACATAAAATGGCTCAGGTAGACGAGAGTTAAGCATTCCTTTTCTTTCTGGAAATGACCTTGTATCTTTTTTTACAGGTTTTAAGAGATTTGGGGCATGCACGTGCTATTTTTAAAATATTAAGATATTTTGGAATAAAATTCCTGGGGGGGTCTTGAATTTTGGTCTGGGACCAATGCTCGTTCCAAAAAAGAGCGACTATAGCTGCAAATGCGGGACAACCTCTAGGGGTATAAAATTCAAAATAATGAAGTTCTAGGGGGTATCAAATTCAGTTGTGAATGTGACTGGTTCAATGATAAAAATAGGAAAATGTAACCTAAACATATCAGCAAAATAAACCCTGAGTGTGCAATTTTTCTTGCAGTATAGCAAAAGTGTATTTTTTTCGTATATTGGCTATTTTAAAGGTATTTTAGTCACGTATTGAGAACAGGTCCCGCAAGGGGTATAACTTTACTGCAATTTGGTCCCCTTATTTAAAAAAAAATGAAACTAGTATAATTTCACCAAAAAATGGGTTCGTTAGACTCCCGTTAGGGATTTATTTCCACTGAAAATTGGTCTTGTTAGCCTTTAGGGGTCAATTTCAGAACTCCTGGAATGAGCATGGGTACCCAACAAACCCCTGAACCCCCCCCCCCCCCCCCCATCGGATACAATCTCGCTTTGAAGAAACGATTTACGGGCACTGAAGTCTATGGGGTCAATATACTGCACAAAATCATTGTTCGAATCAACTTGGAAATTGAAATTGAAACTGAAATTTTGGTAATTGCCCTTGGGACTAATAAGCTAGTCAAGTGACACTGTTTTGTGATAAATGTAAAAATCACAAGCTATCCCTTAGGCCTAATTGTGATCTATTTCTACATGTATAATGATGTATCCAGCGAAAAGACTCATGAATTCAATACTAATTTGTAGTGAACTAGAAGTATTAGCGCTCGATACTAGTATTCCCACGGAGTTATAGCATATTAGAGCACAGCACTATAGTCTAGTACAGTGGCAATGCAAGTGTATACAGTATTGTGTACAGTGTATAGGCTATGACGTGTACCCATGTACCCATCAGTATCATCACTAATCGTCGCAAAATTGCATAGAATATATTCTTTTACTTTTTCTACTCACAGTAATTTCAGGCAAAACGGTTACCTTTTCCATAAACTAATTGCAAATGCTTGATATTTTTTCAGATATTGACAAGGAAAGTACTTTATAAAAGTATCATGTATACTCATCCCATAGAAACCTGTGCAACCGAGTGAATGTTTTGGGTAGAGCAAAAGGGACGCTGTGCAACTTCCGGTTTCTTCACCGGCTCGCTATTCAATCGCGTGGAGATTGCCTATCCAGTGTGTAGAGATCAGTGGAATAACCCCACATGACCACATGGCACTGAATGTTGACCCCCAACCTCCAAGTTTCATCATCCCCTGGGGGGGCCACTTGTATTCAAAGGTGGATATGATGCGTGAACAAGAAAACGCGTAAAAAGGGTGTCCTTTTTCAAACAGGCGATGTACGCGTGTACATCGTTTAGGGTGTCAAAAACAGCAAAATATGGAAAAAAGGGTATGTTTTTTTCTTAACGCTGAAATTGTCATGTTATATCTCATTAAGCAGGGATCAAAATCATCCAAAATATTGTAATCGGAACTTGGGAAGTAAAGCAAAGCAAGATTAAAGGGTATATTTACGATTCAATGCACTGCATACTTGTTGAGGGTATCATAAACAGATCAAAATACTTGTTTAGGGTATGTTTTAGCTTGTTTTTAGTTGGTGAAAATACATGTTTAGGGTGCATTTTGAAAGTCCATGTTCACGCATCATATCCACCTTTGAATACAAGTGACCCCCCTGGGCATCATCCACTGCTGTTTGAAAGTCTCATTTATTGCAACCAGAAAAAACAAAAAATATCAACAGCAGACACTCTTTTGACAACTATATATATAGATTTATTTATTCTACTAACTTCATCCCCTGTAAATTTTATGAAATTTCATTGCAGGCAAATATGATTTTTCTCTAAAATCTTATTTAACATCTTCTTCTTCTTGCATATGAGGCAGCATCAGCAGCTAAATGTGTTGTAAGCGTTGGAGCCAACTCACTGTTGGTTGGTTGGGGTTAGAGAAATCTATGTCCACCGGCGGACGAAAGGTAGGGCACTCATTGAGAATGTGATCCGCAGTCTGTGATGGAGAGCCACATTGGCAGGCTGGCGTTGGCCGCAGCTCCCATCGGTGCATATTGCTGTTGAAGCGACCGACTCCTGTGCGAATCCGGTTTAAGGTTACCCATTCCTTGCGTGGGAGATTGCTGCCAGGTGGTAGTTCTGTCTTAGGTGTGATAGAGAATTGGTCTGGTCTTGGAGTATCAAGCCAGGCAGTATTCCATGTCTGTAAGATGTTGAATGGGGAACTGGAGAGTTTAGCAGCGTGTCGGCAGAAAGGTCGGCGAGGAAAGGTCTCTGTCTACCGAGTTGGTGTGATTCTTTGACGGTGTTATGCAGTAGGTTGTGAATGCCCCGTTTAACATGTCTCTCTATGGAGCATGGGTATAGAGCATGCTATAACATAAAATTCTGACCTTTGCAGGCCTATATGGTAAGATTAACACAATCACTTCTGATTTTGAAGAGGTAATAGCTTTAGCATGTCCCTTATACTTGCAGAAGTCAAAATTGTGTTGCCACTGCTTAAAATTACTCTAAAAATAAGAGATGATTTGCATGTTGTAAAACAGCTGTGCATCCTACCACAATTGACAAATTAGCTCATTTGCATCAAAGAAAGCCCTTTAATTGGCACACATACCCCTTGACCCCAATTATTATTCTACAAGATGACCTCTCACAACATTCAGAGTACACAACATATGAACCATGGGCCAGTGGTTCTTCTGATAAAGTGTGGCTGCAATTGGCCCAAGCATTTGGGCAGGCGATACAAAAACCTGTTAACCTAACCAAAATGACAGAATCCACCCACATAACCTTTGACCCCAATCTGTGTATCTCATGTGGGCCTTGGTCAGTGCTTATACTGACCAAATTTGGTGATCGTACCATTTGATTTGTGGCAGGAAAACAAAATGGATAGATTTTCAAAGAGTACCCCTTTAATCGACCCACATATGACCTCTCACCACAATCGGATGAACCTTGGGGCTGTGCTTCTTCTGATCAAGGAAATACAAAGTCAACCTAAGTTTATAACCAACATGGAACACATCCACAGACTGACACACACACAGAAGGAATCCGCTGTCGCAATATCCCCCAGGCGGATAAAAATACAAAGGGGCTAGGGATAGGCTGGCTCAAATGCATTATTTTTTTCTAGAAATAATAAAATGCCAATCATATTATTTCTACAGAGAACTAAGTCAAAATAACAAATAAAGTGTAATATGAAAGAGAATCAAATTTAGTACAAGTTAATACATTTCTCTCTCTTAAAGGTGCAACAAAAAAAAAAAAAAAAAAAACAACATTCAGAGTACACAACATATGAACCATGGGCCAGTGGTTCTTCTGATAAAGTGTGGCTGCAATTGGCCCAAGCATTTGGGCAGGTGATACAAAAACCTGTTAACCTAACCAAAATGACAGAATGCCCCTTTAATCCACCCACATAACCTTTGACCCCAATCTGTGTATCTCATGTGGGCCTTGGTCAGTGCTTATACTGACCAAATTTGATGATCGTACCATTTGATTTGTGGCAGGAAAACAAATTGATAGATTTTCAAAGAGTACCCATTTAAAGACACTATCAGTGATTTGAAAAATATTTGAAATTTGCAGGAATAGCTTCAAAGTGAAGGATAAGTCTGTAGAATTCTCATAAGTTACCTTTTCCAGCTGTAGAATTGACAGAAAAGGAAGAAAATGGCAGTGTTCCAAGATACGATTCTCCATTCAATTACGTGTTGTAGTAAGTGTCCGAACGGACAGTATTGACTAAAATCTCCGATTCTGTCCTTATTAGGTTGCTTCTGGTCTTATCATTTGCAGGGTATGTTAGGATACCTGTACTTAATTGTTACATACATGCAAAAATCTGATTTTTGATGATTTTTTTGATTTGCTGATTTAGCAAATCACTGATAGTGTCTTTAATCGACCCACATGACCTCTCACCACAATCGGACTACACCCCATATGAACCTTGGGCCTGTGCTGCTTCTGATCAAGGAAGTCAACCTAAGTTTATAACCAACATGGAACACATCCACAGACTGACACACAAACAGAAGGAATCTGCTGTCGCAATATCCCCCAGGCGGATAAAAATACAAAGGGGCTAGGGATAGGCTGGCTCAAATGCATTATTTTTTTCTAGAAATAATAAAATGCCAATCATATTATTTCTACAGAGAACTAAGTCAAAATAACAAATAAAGTGTAATATGAAAGAGAATCAAATTTAGTACAAGTTAATACATTTCTCTCTCTTAAAGGTGCAACAAGAGATTTTGAGACATCCATGTAAGGTGTCCTGTAGGCGTATAATATAGATTAAGACACTCAAGATTTCTTACCGTTGTATTTTTGTAAGTATTGTCTTAAAAGTGATAACAAATGTGTTTTTATATTGCTTTATTTCATTAGAAAACATAGGCTGAATTTTCGTATTTGCTCCTATCAAATAGAAATTTCACATGTTTAAAAGAACAGTTCTTCAGCTTAATCCTTACAGATAGTGAGTTTTTTGATATCAAGCTAAGTTTCACCATTTCCAAATCAAAATTTTCAATTTTTTTGGGACAACATTTATTTGAAATCTCCTCGTGCACCTTTAAGTATTTTTTATTTTTCTCAGGTTAAAAACTACCAAAACCTACCTCCTGAATTTTTAGATACCATCAGCCTTTCCTCTTGGCTAGAAATAATTAATTACTTAAAATATTAGGGAAATTTTAAAAAAAAGGAAAAGAAACACCTTATCAAATGAATCTAACCCTTTACACAGGTATCAAGCACAGGCAGTACATGGTAGCTATGGCCGCAGAAGACGTAATGCTGGGTGCTGGCTGTTCATGCATGCAGTATCCCATCTGATATTAGAGACGTGTGTAAAGAAAGAAGCAGAGCCGTTATTTTAATTTAAAAGGGCTAAAGGGCCCATGGAGCATACAAGCTTAATGGCGATATGCTATTACCTTTGCAAGAAGGTTGTTTTACTACGAAACATCAATTTGTGCCAGTCCACTGCTGTTTGCATAGTCATCATGTTGTTGCACGAGCACACCAAATACATATTAGATCTCATGCCTTACATGTTTATCAATCACATTGACCTTGCATTTTTCCAAAGCTCATTCTTTGTAATTGTTCAATTTTTCCTGCAATCTCCTGGAAAATCAATGGAAAACCTAATTGCTGCTAAAAAGAATCCTTCATTTCCTAACAATTGCTTTGCCTTCAAAAGATATACAATGTATACTGAGGACTTTCCAAATAGGATAGGCAAACCAATGTAGCTGTGCCCTTGGGAAGGGGGTGGGGACTCACATATGAATGGCTATGCCTTCACACCCAGGGGAATTCTGTGACAGAGGACTGAAAAATAGGGTTCTTTGGGGTGAGAGGCGCCAAATTTCCACAAAATAGGGTTTTCCCGAGTGACAAATTGCCAATTTTAAAAAAATGGAGTCTTTGGGTTATATTTGTGTGCAAAATTTTCTAACAAATAAGGTCTTTGGATGTTTCCAAATTTTCACCCAAATAAAGTAAAATAAAGAATTAAAAAAAAAAAAAAGGTCTTTGAGTGAAAGTTTCAAAAAAAAAATTGGGTTCTTTGGGTGACATCAATACTGAAAATGAGGGGGTTCTTAACAGCCTTACATACTGCACTTCCAAACTAGAGGTCTTTGGGGTTCCCAAATATTCGAACATACTGCTTAAGGCCATATACCTGTACTAACAACAATCACTTCCAATCTTTCAAATTAATTCTGATGTTTACAACTTGCATTTCTTAGGCCAATGAAAGTCAATGTTAGGTTTCCCGTAACCTTTTTTTCAATCATAATAGGCAACGAGTTGCATTTTTTCATTATTCGTAATTTTGAAGAACCAGCCATTTCACCATACAGTCAGCAGCTCTAATAGTACAATATTGTACAAACCACCACCCTCATTTAAACATGATTTTGGCACTGTTCTTTGATTTAAAATCTCTAAAATCCACATCAACAAGATTGATCAAAGAAAATGCTTATATTTTCTTTAAAATTTTAAAACCACTTTTTTTATTTTTTGGGGGAATTCAGCATCTCAAACACGGGCAGAAAATCATAACGCGGTCGGGTTACGGGAAACATACATCGACCTTTCATATACGCCTTATATACACCAACTTGACCCTGGGATCACATCCTAAGGCTCACTACTGACACTGTGAGCATACTTATTTTAGATGCAGGCTGTACTGCTTGGATCTTACATTGTACATACACCAGAAAGCCTAGTTTTATAGTCCCCGGAGCTAAGCATACATTTGGAACACAACTCAGTCCAAAAGGTTTGATAATTTAAATTGTGGACAGACTGACCGACCACCCGCCTTACATAATTCTTAAATGCCCAAATGGTGCTTAAGGAAGGGGGCCAAAACACGGTTTGTACAGGGGGGGTCAAATTGGTTAAATTGATCCATCGTGCTGAAAAGTATACCATGTTATTTGTCCAACCACAAGTATTCAGGAAGTTTATGTTTGACTTTCTGACAATGTTAAGTTTAAGAATTATTAGGCTAAAAACAGCAAAAATCAATAAAGAGGGCAATTCAGTTGTACAGAGGTCAAATATTTAAGTTTGCCCGATTTGATAAAAAAATGGTGCAAACTTTTAGTGGAGCTCATAGGATCACAATAAGGAATAGTTTGAGTGTTCTCAAATGCTTGCTTAAGAAAGTAGGGGGGAAAGGAGGAAACAAGGTCAAGCACCCATGAATGCAATGGACGTTACCTTCTGTGCCCCCTACATAAGCGTAAAACTAAGTATGGTAGACAGTCAAACTATTCCTTATTTTAATCCTATGAACTCATCAATAAGGTGACCATTTTTATCTAAAATCAGAAGCAACTTTAAATTTGACCCCTGTACAACTGAAATGGACCCTTTTTATGATTTTTTGTGGTTTTTAGCCTCTTAACTCTTAAACTTAGGTGGTAGATAGTACAAACTATACATTTTCCTGAATCCTTGTGATCAGACAAATAACATGTATAATTTTTCAACATGATTGGATCAATTTAAAAATTTGACCCCTGTAAAAACTTGTTCTTGTTCCCCTCTCTCCTTAAGGCACAATTTGCAACACTTAAGAATCGCGTTTTAGGGGTCGGTCCCTTGTCAGTGTCGGTAACATATTTAATCACTTCAAGCTTTTGTACTTGAGTGGTTACAAATGTCTGCTAGCTCCTGGGTATTAGGTTCAGCCTTCATGTAGGACTCACAGAATTAGCCAGCATGAAATCTTCAATATAAGGATCAAGGATTAATGGATTGTAAGCTTTAATTCTGTAATGAAGAGAGTCTTTACTCTAGTCTAATCATGAAGATTTACACACGGAACACCTAGTTTTGGGGTCCTATTGTACATATTACACTTCAGTTTTACCTTACACATAAATAAATAGCATTTTTAGCAAAACAAAAATTTTTACCATATTGAACCTTGACTCTACAACCCAAAGACCCCATTTTCTAACTCATGTTACGAGGATCATCACAAAGGAACATCAACAGCACAAAAGGAACATTCAATTGGATTTTAGAACTTTCAAGTTCTTTATGAAGAATTATTTAAAACTTTCAACAAAACTCACATTTTGGAGAGTCCGAAAGTTCAAGTTAATTGTTATAGGACCAAAGATAGCATTTTTTGGCAGTTTAGAAAATATATTTGACCCTGGACCTAAAGATACAGAACCCATTTTCAGACCGGACCGAGAGTTTCTACAATGTGATCACAATGCTGTAGATGAAAACACCTAGACTTGTACACATATTTGTTTATAAGTGCCAAAAAGCATTTAGAAAATATACCTTGTTTATTTTAATTTTGACCTATGGCACATGACCCATTTTACATTTGACAAGGCCTTCAGATCTAAGACAAACACTGACTGACTTGTATAGTTTATATTTAAATGGTCTTTAATGAGCAGGATGGAGGAAATTCAGTGTGGAAGGGCAAACACGTACCGGATGGATGCCTGCTATTTCTATCTAGTTCCCTACATTTAGTGACCGGAACTAAAGAAAAACAATAGCACAATCGGGAAAAAAGAAAAATCACATATTTGCAAAATGGGATACCAATGATTGTTGACGTACTCAACTCTTTGGAAACATGGGATGAATTTAGTATATCAGCCACCACTAAAATTCAGCATCCTTAAAGGCCGACTCAGAAATTTCAAATATATTGTTTTTGTTGCTGTAATTTATTTAGTAATCTAGAACTAAATAGTAGATTCTCCATAATGCTTAATTTCAAAGTTGGAGATGATTGGGTTTTCGTTTCCGCAGTTGCAGCCCTAAGCACACCATAAGCATATATGTATTATCTATAACAGTCCCCATAGTCCAGAATTTTTATAACAAAGTTGTGTTGGCTATGAAGGACTTCGATTGAGAGAGGTATGTGAGATTATTTGTATCATGCACATTTGGGAGGTAACTTTGTGTTGGTTTGTAATCAGAGTGAGGAAAATTCTTACTTCTATGAGTTCCATTGCCCCGTGATAAGTGTATCCATCGAAGTTAGTCGCTATCCATGCTCACAAAGGACACTAAACTAGATAGTGTTCACCAAGGTCTTCGGTTATAAACACAGCTTACTGTGTGTTCCGTCAAATAAGGGTACCAATTTTGACATTTTGAGAGTAAAAAAAGGACAACAAAAATTAAGGAGGATCTCAATAATTTCTTGAACAAATATATGATAATATCATTCCTCATTAAATAACATCAAATAGTCAAAAGTACTTAAAAAAACTATTGCAATAAAACGCATTCTGGTTCCCCGTGTAAATGGGACGCCAAACCTAATTTTGATTTTTTTTAAAGATAATTAAATTTTATAAAATTATTGGACTATGGTTGCATATAGTTTTATATGTACATTTTGGTTATTTGAGGGGCACAATAATATTAATAGTACTAATGGTCATGCCTGCATATAAAACAATTGTTTTCAGGCCACAAGTGTATTTGTAGTGGGACACCATTTGGTGTCCCGTTACACGGCGGAACCACAGGATATTCAAAAATTTATAAAAGTTTTTAGATACACTGTCTTTTACATAACTTTGCACGCTATAGCATGGAATTAAGATGCAAGCAATTGCAATGCACTTAGCATGTCAACTTAATTCGGTTCTCAGAACAAAACTTAGTACAAGTGCAATACTTTCTCTCTCTTTAAAGTGCAACAAAGGAGCAAAGAGATTTTGAGGAAAATCATGTAAGTGTCATGTAGGCAGTATAATAAGATTAGACCCTTTAAACTGATTTCGTACCTTGTATTTGTAGAGCTGTCTTAAAAGTGATAACAAAGTGATTTTTTAGATGCTTATATTTCAATAGAAAACATGGCTGACTTTCGTATTTGCGCTATACACAAATAGAAATTTCACAATGTTGTACAAAGAAACAGTTCTAGCTTCAGCTTACAGATAGTGATGTTTTTGATATAAAGCTAAGGTTTACACCAGTTTCAAAAATCAGAATTTTCAACATTTTTGGGACACATGTATTTGAAATCTCTCGTTGCACCTTTAAGTTATTTTTCTTTTTCTTCCGGTTTAAAACTACCGCCTGAAGTGAGATACATCAGGCCTTTCTCTGGCTAGAAATAATTAGTACTTCCAAATCATAGCGGAAAATTCAAAAACAAGGAAAAAAGAAACACTTAGCAAATGAATCTAACCCTTTAACAGGTTCAAGCACAGGCAGTACATGGAGCCTATGGCCGCAGAAGACTGTAATGCATGGGTGATGCTTGTTCATGCACTGCAGTAATTCCATCTGGATATTAGAGACTGTGTAAAGAAGAGCAGAGAGCCTGTTATTTTTAATTTTAAAGGGCTAAAAGGGCCATGGTGCATACAAGTTAATGGCGATAGCTATTACCTTTGCCAAGAAGGTTGTTTTACTAGAAACATAAAATTTGTGCCCGTCCACTGCTGGTTGCATAGTCATCATGTTGTTGCACGAGCACACATAAATATTAGATCTCATGACTACATGTTATCAGTGAACATTGCATTTTTCCAAAGCTCATTATTTGTAATGTTCAATTTCTGCAATTCTCTGGAAACCAATCAATGGAAAAACCTAATTGCTGCTAAAAAGAATCCTTCATTCCTAACAATTGCTTTTGCCTTCAATAAATATATACATGTATACTGAGGACTTTCCAAATAGGATAGGACAACCAAATGTAGCTGTGCCCTGGGAGGGGGGGGGGAACTCACAATGAAATGGATATGGGCTTCCAAACCAGGGGCATTCTGTGACAGAGGACCTGAAAAAAATAGGGGTATTTTTGGGTGAGCGGCAGCCAAATTCCACAAAAATAGGGTTTTTGACCGCCCCCGAGAGCCCGAGCACGAGTGATCAAATTTGCAATTTTTTTTTTAAAAAAATTAAAAAAAAAAAACAAAAAAACTAAAAAATGGGTCTATGGGTTATATTTTGCAAAATTTTCAGTAAAAATAGAGGGTCCTTTGGATGTTTCCAAAATTTACCCAAATAGGGTTCTTGAAATTTTCCAAAATACTGGGGCTTTGAGTGAAAGTTTCAAAAAAATTGGGTTCTTTGGGTGAAACGACTGAAAAAGGGGGGGTCTTAACAGCCCTTACATACGTGTCACTTCCAAAATAAGAGGTTTTGGGTGTCCCACAATATTCAGACCCACATACTGATTCGGCCATACTTACCATGTACTACAATCACTTCCTAATCTTTCACAATAATTCTGAATGTTTACCAATTGCCCCTATTCATTTTAGGCCAATGATATAGTCAATGTTAGTTTCCGTAACATTTTTTCACCCAAATATAATATGACGGCAAACCTTATCTTCACCCCCTGCTTGTTTCTATTCGTTTAATTTTGAAGAACCCTTTCACTTAAGATGAACCACTTCTTTTTTCTCCAGTTCAGGAAGATTATCGGAACCCCTACGTGCCCATTTCTAGATTGTTCATTCAGCCTCATGCTCTAATAGCCTACAATCATTTGTGGTTACAAACCCCCCACACCACATACATCCTTTAAAAATGATTTTTGCAACTGCGTTCTCCTTTGATTTGCAAAACTATACTAAAATTCAAAATCACAAGATGTGTGTTATCAGAAGAAGCTGAATTTTCTTTAAAATATTAAAACTTTTTAGGGATTTCAGCATCTAAACACGCGGCAGAGAAAATCATAAACGCGGGCGGGTTACGGGAAACACAACATCGATTTCATCGCCTAGATACACCAACTTGACCCTGGGATCACATCCTAAGGCTCACTACTGACACCGTGTGAGCATACATGTATTTAGCATGCCAGCTGTACTGATTGGATCTACACTTGTACATGACACCCAGAAAGGCCTAGTTTTAACTGCACCGGGCTAGCAGACATTTGTAACAATCTCCAAGTACAAAAGTTTGATACTTAAAATATGGACAGGGACGACAGGGACCACTTAACATATTCTTAAATGAAAAATGGGGCCTAAGGAGAGGGGGCCACCCCAACCCTTATTTACTCAAGGTCCGTGTACAGGGGGAAATCTGGTTTTTAAATTGCTCCAATCGTGCCCTTGAAGACACGTATATCCCTGCGATTGCTCCAACCACACGGATTCAGGAAAGGTATAGTTTGTAATTTATACAATGTAAAGTTTAGAATTATAGGATTAAAAACAGCAAAAAATCAATAAAAGAGGTCAATTTCAGTTGTACCGGGTCAACAATATTTAAGTTTGCCCGATTTGGATAAAAAAATGTGAAACTTTTAGTGGGCTAATAGGATCAAAATCAGGAATAGTTTTGCGTGTCTCAAATGCTTGCTTAAGAAAGTAGGGGGAAACAAGTTAAAGCCCCATTGAATGCCCCTCTATGGACGCTGACCTTATGTGCCCCCTACATCAGAGTAACTAAGTATTGTAGACAGTTAAAAAAGATTCCTATTTTATCCTATGAAACTCCATCAATAATGTGCACCATTTTATCTAAATCAGAGCAACTTTAAAATTTGACCCCGTTGTACAATGAAATTCATGACCCTTTTTTTATTGATTTTTGTGGTTTTAGCCTATAATCTTAAATTTACGTTGTTAGATAGTACAAACTAACATTTCGGAATCCTTGTGATCAGACAACAATCAATGGTAGACTTTCTTTCACCAACATGATTGGATCAATTGAAAATTTGACACTGTACAAACATTGTTTTGTACCAACTATCATTAAGGCACAATTTGCTGATTAAGAATCGCGCTTTAGAGGGTCCCTGTCAGTCTGTTAACATATTTAATCACTCAAAGCACTTTTGTTACTTGAGAGGTGTACCAATGATGCTAGCTCTGGCGTTATTAGGTTCATCCTTCATGTAAGACTCAAGAATAGTCCCCCTAGCATGAAATACTTAATAAAGATCAAGGTACTAGGATTGTACGCTTTAATTCTGTAATTAAGAGTCTTACTCTAGTATAAATCATGAATATCTCTCACAAGGGACACCCACTAGTTTTGGGCGGTCCTAATGGACAATTACACTTCACGTTTTACAGTACACCTAAAAGCATTTTTAAGCAAAACAAATTTACAATTGAACCTTGGACCTACAACAAAAGCACCCATTTCTAAATTTCATGTTTACCAAGATCATACAAGGCACAACAACAGCACAACCCCCAAGTGAACATCAATGGATTTAGAACTTCAAGTTAATTATGAAGAATTAATTTAAAACTTTTCAAACAACCACTCACTTTTGGAGTCCCGATATTTAAGTTAATGTTTTAGACCAAAGATAGGAATTTTTTGGGAAGTTTGTAGAACATTATATTGACCCTTGACCTAAAGATACAGAACCATTTCAGACTGGCCTAGATTTCACAATGTGACTCTTACAATGCTCAAAGTGAACACCTATCCTTGTACACATTTTTTGGCTATAATGAAAAAAGCATGTTAGAAATAACCTTGTTTATTTTACTGTTGGACCTATGGCCACATGACCCTTTTTACATTGGAACAAGGCCTTAGATATCAACCAAACACTGACTCCCCTGTCTAGTTTTCTGATTTAATGGTACGTTTAATATTGCAGGATGAGGAAAAACAGGTGGACAGGCAAACACCCCCCCCTCACGGATGGATGCTGCTATTTCTATCTAGTTCCCTACATCTTAGTGACAGGACTTAAAGAAACAATGCCCACAATTCGGAAAAGAAAATCACATATTTGGCAGCTGGGATACAAGATTTGTTGACCGCTTGCTCAACTCTTTGGAAACACATGGATTGACTTTAGTCTCAGACACCATACAAATCAGATCCCCCTTAAAGGCCGACTCAGCACACACCATTTCAAAATATATGTTTTTGCTGCTGTAATGTATTAGTCATCTAGAACTAAAATTAGAGTCATCCTCTAATGATTAATCAACGTTGTGGATGAAATGAATTGACGGTTTTCGCCTTTTCATGCAGTAAGCATTAACATATATGATTCACTAACAGTGCCATAGTCCAGAATTCTTCTAACAAGTTGTGATTGTTCATGAACGGAACTTGATCTGAGAGCAGGTATGTGAGAATTCTTTGTATCATGAACATTTTGAGGTCCGGTAACTTTGTTTTGGTTTTGGTAAAATAGTGAGGAAAGCCTCTTACCTTTATTATTTGTTCATTGCCCCGCTATAAGTGCTATTCCCATACCCGAATGTTGCTATGTCTATCCACTGACCCTCACAAGGACACTAACTAGATAGCGGTTTCAACAAGTTCTTCTGTCTTTAAAAACACAGTTCATGTGTGTTTCGTAAATAAGGGTACCAACTTTTGGACACTTTCTCCTCTCTCAATTTTGATGAGAAAAACAACCAGGACAACAAAAAACTTAAGGAGGACTCTCAATTAATTCATTTTGCACAAATATATGTGATAAATATCATTCTCCTAAATAAAACAATCACATTTTAGTAAAAGTACCTTTTAAAAAACGATTGCAATAAAACTGCATTTCCTGATTCCCGTGTGTAGTAAATGGCGGACGCAACCAATTTTGATTTTTTTAAAGATAATTAAATTACGATGTGATATGTATATAGTTTTATATGTACATTTGGTGTTCCTATTGAGGGGGCACAATAATATTAAATACGCTAAAATGGTAATGTGCATATAAACCCAGTTTTTCAGCACACGTGTAGTGGACACCATTTGCGCCCCCGTCCACGTTTACAAGGGGGGGAGGGGACACCACAGGGATATTCAAAATTTACAAAGCGCTCACCTAGATACATGTAGCTAACAGCCCAACCCTTTGCACACGCCATATTATTAGCGACTGAATAGTATGCAAGCAAGTTGCAATGCACCTTTAGCATCAGTCAACTAACATTCAGGTTCTCAGAACAAACCATTAGTTCCCATAGTATAAGTTTTTTTAAAAGCGGGACACCAAAATTTTGGGTTTTGTTTACATGTGGGACTAAGGATTTGCATCGATTTATAAACATGATCGGATGTTACCAAAACAAGAATTTTATTTATGTTAGGAAAGCTTTATGTGTTTGCCTAAATAGATTAGAACAATATATACCACTCTATTTTCAAGAGTTTTGATGCAATTAAACACCAAGAACCAATTGTTTAGGCAATTTTTCATTTCATGTCACGGGCTTGGTGTTCCCATTTACACGGAAATGACACCTTATTGGATTACATAAATTAAAAGTTACTGAGTTCAATCTGTTATATTATCTAATCTGAAAATAATTCAAATGGTATTAAAATGGAATTTGTTCAAGTTTTCCCCTACCCCTTTTCTGTCCCACCCCCCCCCCCCCCCCCTTAAAAAAATTAACCCCCCCCCCCCTCCCCCTATCTATCTATCATTCGTAACTGTAAAATAAACCCAAAAGTTCCACATAGTAAACGGGGAAAACAAAGTCTACTGGTACCCATTTAACGGAAACACCCTACTATGTCATGCAATTGGCTTATGCAAATAAGTGCAATTTTGTGTGCACTCTTGCGCCCACACGCCAATCTCAACTCAAATAACAACATGATCGCACCTCCCATTCAATAGTTCCCAATAATAGCCAATATGATTGGGTGAGAACTAGAAACCTACCTCCTTGCATCTTCCTTAGTCTCTGCAACAATAAACACAGGAACTATGCAACCTGGTTTTTCCCCCCCCCCCTGTGCGCAATTCCAACTTTTCTCTTCTACACTTTTCATGATAAGGAGCACTGGAAACAATGTTTAAGGATTGCATTTCACGTGTCTATGTGATTCTAGGTAAGTTGGACTCATATTATTGTATTTATGAAGACTCGAGGCAGGTAAACAAATGACATTGTGGTGTCTACATGCTAATGGGTGATTCTTCGTTTAAAAGTGTCTACTTTCTTGTCCCTTATACTTAAAGATAATCCTATAAAATGGAAAAAAAAATGAATTGATTTGTGAGATATTTTGTGTCTACATAATCCCTAATAAAATCCATGGAAACTCAGAAGAAAATCGGCTGAGTTAACATTCATATCATCTTTTAAAGAGTGATGACCCTGGAAAATGGATTGTATTGTTCACGTTGGGGTTTACGCGTATGAGTGTGTGCGTGAATGCCCCCTTGGTGATTGAAAATCACAATTGTTGCAAAAAGTGGTTTTTTTTCCGATACGGTTATCTTTACTGAAAATAGGTTTGTAGATACCAGTGAAGAAATAAAGTATCAAATATACATCAAAAAAAAAATATTGTGCCCCATATATACATTAAAAGATTGCCAATTTTACAATTTAATAGAATTATCTTGTCCCCGCCACCGATTCGGTCATTGCCCCCTAACGAGCTTCGGACCTGTTGTCAGCCACTGAGGAATTAAGGAAAATAGAATAGAAAAACATAAATCTCTCTAGTCGGGCGCCAGATACGACCCCCTAACAGGTGCGCTGAGGTGCCCGTGAGTAGATTGCTCGCAGAATTTGTAATGATAATCCACCAAAAACAGCCTATTTTCCCACCCCTAACATTGAATGTGCGTACTGTCTTCGCCGCGTTCATTTACGTTCCCCCCTCCTCCCCAGCTCCTGATAGAATCACACTCGAATAAAGATATTCTAATATTTGTACTTTTCGTCTTCGATAGTAGTGCAAAAAGCTTTTCCCTTGTAACATCCCTATGCAGCTCAATTTTCAGGCCCCTCGGTTGCCTATATGGTTCATTCCATAAGCTTCTTGCACACACTGGTAACTCAAATGCACGTGCTTGGTTCAGCATCACATCCTTACTGTTAATAGGGACATCCCCCCCACTACCGCTGCACTCAGCACTCTATGCTGTCCTACCTGTTTACCTGTTGCCCACCTTATCATATTGTGCCGTCCTCCTGTCATCTTCATTTGGAGCGCTTACCCCCCCCAAAGAAGAATTTTCTATTGCCCCCCACCACCCCCATGCCGCCAAAGCGTCAGCCTTATGAAGCGCCACCCCCAAGAGAGCAACAAGCCCAAAGAAATAATCAAAACTTAATCAAATTTTGGGGCAAAATTGTGTGACCATTTTCAACTTTTAAAATCATTTTTGATAGATTTAGAGCCTTTTGCGTGGCCCCTTAAAATTATAAAATGGTTCCATACACAATGATAGTACAAACCACTTGTGAACATTCTTCTACATCCCTCTATAGGCATAAGATCGTAATTCAAATGATGGATTCTTTGCATGAGTATATCTAGAAAGACGGTTCCTCATGTAAGCTTTGGTGTCCCAAAAATTGCTTACTAAGTGAAACTTTACATATGAGTTTTGACTCATTTAAACCAAAACCCCCAAGTGGCATTCTTAATGCTATTACGGTGGCATTTATGTCTAGTTTTATAATTTAGGATATGAATAATTTAGTAGAAAATACACAACCAAACTGGGAAAAATTCCCGCTGTGCCCTGTTTTAGTTTTTGATGAAGGCCATTGGTGTACTGCCAAATATTACGTTGGGCATATTGATGGCACATATTTCTGTGTACTTAACGAGACCACATTGTTTGATGACCAATTTTGGCCTATTTTGCTTCATATTTGTGGTTTCTTTTTAAAAATATTAAACCAAATTACTTATTTGTCTTATTTGTATAAAAGAAGCCGCGAATAATTTTTGGTTGTCCCGATTAATACACGAGGAACCGTGAGGTTAATTTCTGATCAAAAATTGTGTCAAAAACATTTACCTTGGTGCTCCTTAAGTGGATTCTGTTTTTGGTAATTTGATCACGTTTATTGAATAAAGCCAAAACTAGTTGGAAATATATTGGCGGAACAAAGATAGCTCAATCAGGTAAGAGCTCGACTCCAGTGTATTGTGCGTATAGGCTTGTGTTCGAGCCCTGTGAGATCAGCTATCTTGTAATTTCAATGGGAACAGGAAACTGGACACAAGCGGGGGGCCCCCGGGGGACGATTGGAAAACAGTAGAGACCAGGCGGCACGGACAGCTGAGAAAGGCAAGTCCCATTCAATGGCGGGCGCACTACACCCCTGACCAGCTACCCCACCCCCCTGCGATGGGTATCTCGAGGTATGTTTGCTGATAAGGGAACGCGCTGATCCCGATCTGCTGCAGCTGCATCCCTTGAAATGACGCTAAATGGTTTATGGTTATGGTTGGGCCACAGGATCAAGCGACCATTTGTGACAATGAAAGCGCTTTAGAGGCCAATAGCATAGGCGCTATATATAAATCTCGCTATTACTATTATTATTTAAAACATGCCCTCTGGGAATGCCCCATTGAAAAGTTCCTCGCGTAAGGAAAGCGGGACACCACAGTGTCCCGCTTACACGAGGAAACCTTGTTTTTTTTACTATTTTAATTATGCTATTTTGGGTATTTGCTCTCTAATTTTAGTATAGAATGTTTGCTTTATCTCAATTTTGGTGGAAAGAACTTCGTCAATATGAAATTTGCTTGTAAGTTAACGTTAAAAAGGAAATGATTTGTTGTGTGTTAGGGTCAAAACAAGTATGTACAAGTTTGTGCCTTTTATTTTGGAAGGAAATACCCAGTATAGCGACGCGCGATACGACATGTTTTGTTTAGGCAATCATTTTCCGTAACGCTCATTTCCGTAACAAGGGGTGTTCAAGAGTACTGTTTTTAATTGCATTTCAAAAATAATAAAAAAGATTAATAACAAAACGTGAACACCTGTAATTGTTTTGCTGTATCCTTTTTCATTTTTTGGAGCTTCATGATGACATGTTTTTGTAAAAAAAAAAAGAGTATGTCCGAACACAAGGTTGGTATTCCCTGTGACGTGTCATTTCTGTAATTGAAATGTAAAAAAGCTTTTGTCATTTCATACATTAGTTATTAATGCTTATAGCATGGAATGCTAATGCAACAATAAGCATTTTTTTCTTATATTATGAACACGAATAGTTTGCTTCTCCTCTCGATCTGAAGGTCTAGTCTAGTATTTTAAAGCACTTTGATTAAAAAATACATAAACGGTCGCAATTTTACTAAAATTACTATTTTTGGAGGTGTGTTTACACTTTTGAAGTTTACATTGAATTGTAATATGCAAAAAACAAGGAACGTTTCCCGTTTTAGGACAGAAAATTCGTCCATAAATTATAAACTGACGATGGAACCTGTAATTTAACTTGTAAAATGTTTCTTTTGTCCCGTATGTTTGATAAAAATGTTACGGAAATGACTACATGCAGTGACCAATATTCCTTCCTCTCTTACTTTTGCGGAAATAAAGAATAAAATTCAGATAGAACATCGTTTAAAGATGGGCTAACCCAACATATTTTTCCAATGCTAGGTGTATATCTTTGAAAACATCTCTCGACGTTACAGATATAGTGTTTGGAAAATCAAGTTCACCGAAAAATGAAAGTGCGACATTCAGCGAAGAAGAATCACCTACTAATGGGAAGATGTAGAAGAATGGTTCAGAATGACTAGGTTTTTTGCCAAAGTTTGATTGGGAAAACAATCATTTCAGAGCAAAATAACAACCAGTTTTAATTTTTAAGACGTCTTTTCTAGGGTGAAAAATGTTTGTGATTATGAATTTTCGATCGAAAGCCCTGTATCATCACCATTTGCTACAAAATATTGATTTATGGCGATTTTGCCCAAAAATCACACTTCGGGTGACAAAAATTTTCACCTACCAACTTTGCATGCTTACAGGTCTACAATATACATAGGTATTAGACCCTTTATAATGTATTGTTAATATATCAGTTTAAAGGTAAGTAACTTATGGATGGATTCAAAGTATTTGTTTCTATTCAAATACCGTATTGTTCCAATAAACGCCCGGAGGCAGGCATTTTCAAAAGGAGGGCGTTTATTACAGTCAAAAATTGAAAAGTAAAAAAATGAAAAGTCAAAAAATCCACCTTTACACCGGCTTATTTTCCCTGATCAATTACCAATAATACACACGAACAAGCAGGGGGACGCTGTTTTTTAACCTCCCGAGGTCAAAGTAAAAGGTCCAGCATCTGTAACAGAGATTATGATACAGATTAAGACAGTCCTGAGTCATTAAATGATGTGATTTGGTAAGCGTAACTCATTTTCTGGAATGTTTATCAAAAAAATCGTAGGGGGAGGCGCGTTTATTAGAGCAGGGGCGTTCTTAGAAAACACAACGGTATTTCATAATTTGCACACCAGACCATTCAAATTGACAGTCCCGTGACAAACAGACATTTCAAAATTTGGCCTTTCGAACAAAAATTTTGCTTTACACAATCACATCTCTGGAAAGGAAGGGATACAGTGATGGATGTACCTGTCATTTCAATGCAGGAATTTAATAAGCTAACTTGTACCTAACTTGATTCATTTCCAAGTATAGGAATAATTCAAAAAATTCAAAAATGTTTACCATACCCCTTGATTTTCCAGTGCGTTGAAAAAAATATTGTTGTTCAATATAAATTGGAATTACGAGAAAACTAAAAGAGCTATAGGCTTGAAAATTAATCGTTATGTGCCAATGCAAAGTCCCTACATATTTATGTTATTAACTTTGTCACCCTGTCTAAAATTTGAGAAAATTTTTTTTATCAATTGCTGAATCAAATTTTACCCAAAATTCAGCGTTTCGAGAACCTGTGAAAAAAAAATGAAAAGGGGGACATGTTGAAAAGTTAATCGATTATGCCCAAGACAATTCATACAAAATATAGTTATTAAATTTTTGTCCAAACTACAAAATATTTGAGAAATTTTTTTTTTTATCAAAGCAAGATGCAATTATCAGCAAAATTACCATAAGTGTGTATATGGGACTCGCATTGCCGCACTACCCCAAAATGTTGATATCTCGGAGAAAGGCATCCAACATTTTGCATTTTTGACTTCCTTCAGATTGGATTCACACAAAATTAACTTATAAAAACAGGTTTTGGTTTCATTGTGAAGCACCTTCACATTTTTAAAATTTGGCAGTTAAAACCTAGGTCGAATTGAACCATGTATACAGTGGTTTTCAGTACCACTTCCTCTGTGTTAGTGGGTTAGATCCCAACTAACACAGATGCGATCTGTGTACTATATGTGCTGAAACCAGCGGGGCCGTTTCAAGAGACGTACAGTGTCAAGATAAAGTCAACCCCTAGCTCAGTTGATCGAAGAAACTTCTATCCGTCAACTGGGCCAGTTGACGGATAGAGACCGGAGAGAGTGTAAAATTCGGGCGGGCCTGCCTTGCAGAAAAATTCGAAGATTGACGTTGATATGTAAATAAGTTTCTCGCAACGACACAAGTCGACTGCACTTGCAAAGGATTTTAGCTTCCAGAACGGATTAACACTTTTCACTGAAGATGCTTAAATAAGACAAGATTAACCGGGTCAGGTTTTGGTTTTTAACTTTCCGCCCATTCATGGTACTTTTAGACTTCTAACTGTAAAATCAGTGCATAGAATTTCAAACAAGAAGGTTTCAGTTACTGGAAATGTGATGAAAAGAACTATCCTAGGCAAGCACGACCTGAAGATTCATGTCTTTCAACAAATGTCCCTTCACGGGGGTATTATTTCCAGTATTAAAGGGTCGGTGGCAAGTTACACTTATGTAATCGATGAGTGACATGAATGGTTCAGGAGTGGCATGATACAAAAGGTAAAAAAGCTGATTCAACAACTTCGAGACCGACACAGCCCCAGCGCGCCCATGTCCATGATGAGCACCACTGCACTGGTCTAGCTTGAGAATCACACTTTCTGTACGCTATGGGCCATCCCGTAGAGAGAACTTTCAAAATTTAGAAAGTTCATTTTTCAACATTTTGAGACATTACCTTCCAAAATTTCGAGAAAACGGTGATTTTGGGAACCGGTACTCTATTACGACGAATTGAAACCAAGGCGATACATTATTTTAAGTGGAAGAACGTGGGGCCGGATGCCGAGTTTTCCACGCAAAAATAATAATGGTGTCGCGGGTTCAATTAGGTCGTAAAGAGAGTACCGGTTCTCAAAATCATTACCGTTATTCTCATTCTTGTAAACAGCTTTATCATTTAAGGTCATCTTTAACCCAATTTCGATACTTACGGTAAATTACAACTTACAATGTCACCAACTATAAAATAAAACTAAATACAACTAATGTTGTGTGAAGAGTTGACTGAATCGATTGCCTCGGTTAGGATAGGAATGTCACAAGGTTGATTGTTCCCCTGAAATACATGCCAATCACTGTTGAAAAAGGGTTAGTTAAGAACTGGGGAGAAAACAAAAACCACCGCATTTATTTCATCGGATTTAAGGTTTAAAAGCAAAAGGATTAGTTATTAATAGATGACTTAATTTCGGTAAGAATGGGAATCAATAAGTGCACCAAACAGTTGTGTTAAAACTGTAGAAAATCCAAGCCAAACATGAGTCAAGGGCACCAATAATTAAAAGAGCAGCGGTTTTGTGGGTCCCAGAACGTTTCAGGTAAGTCAAATTCCGAGGTGATTTGACATCCGATTTGCAAAATTTGGAATCATCATTCACGACGATAGTTGGAAGAATACTGCTTGAGGACTTAAATTCACGGTCCAATTGTCTATTTGCTCAGAGATTTTCACATTTTACTCAATTTTGCCCATTTTGTCTCATTTTGCACATTAGGAAACTTTCTTGGAATCCATATTTTAAGTCTTCACAATTAGTACATGTCTATGTTTTTGTTCATATTTCTACCAAGTTTATGTACAAACTCAACAGGATCACTTCTCAGGATTTTGACTCTTTTGTTTAATTTGTACAGCCATCCATATGTAATAAAATTTCAGGAAAAGCTCAAAATGAAAATATTAAAAATGTTGTAACTTTGATCTGTTCATTGGATTTCTTTTTTATGTAAGTTTTTTTTTTTTTATTAAAATTATTTTTGTTCTTTTTTATCCATTATGGAAATCAACCAGACTTTGAAATACTTGAAACTATGGTTCTAATATCCCTAGAAGGGGATTGCAAATAATCAAGTTTTCATAAAGAAACACAAGGCATGACATCTATTTGCATATGCAATTATGTGTATTATTGCAGTATCTCATCACTTTGGAGTACAATGAATGCACTCTGAGTGTAAACGGACTGTACGTACGGACGTACGTACGTGTACGCTCGTTAGTCTTTTACAGACGCCGCTCTCGGCTTTCGCGCCGCTATATTCAAAGAATTAGCTGTGGGTCGCCCCATGACCTTTGACCGGGCAATGACCTTTGACCTCATCAACATATGAGGGTTCGCATGGTCACCTATAACACAGTTTGGTTCCAATTGAACCTTCAAGGTTTCAATTTTAGGTCAATTTTACATTTTTTAGCCCATCTTTTCAAACGTGACCTCACAGACTTTGACATTCCAACATGGCCTTGACCTCATAACATATGAGGATTCCATTGTGCACCTAGACAGAAGTTTGGGTCCATGAAGTTAACTTTTCCAATGAGGTAAGTTAAAAAAAAAATAAAAATAAGTACACAACCCACCTATCCACACACCCACACACCCACGACGGATTGCTAAGTGGTCCTGCCAGCTTAGCTGGCGGCCCACAAGTTCACAACAATATTCAGACACGCCGGACTTTGTTTATCTGATAGTTTGACCGTCACATTATGCAGCACTCACTTGCAAACCGGTTTGCAACACAATCCATCACGCTGCTCATAGCACAACGTACCTTCGTGAGGCGTATATGTCAAACGATGGAGGGACTCAGCTAAGAGATCCGCAGTGTGGAGTAAGTGATATGATGGCTTTAACACGCCCTTAAAGGCCTAGGCCCGGGCGACAGACTACTAATTGACCATCAAATTCAATTGTGCTCTCAAAACACCGACGACGCCATTTTCAGAAGGACTCGGAGCTGGTTTTTGTGTCACAATAGAAACCAATGATGGGGCTACATTGTCCCCCACCAGTGCCGCGCGGGTCCATGCTCTAACAGGAAATGTTAAAAAATAGTAGCTTTCTTCTGATACAAAATGTTGAAACACTTCAGGTAAATCTGGAGCTTCTGACGAGGCTAGTATTAGCGATCGGACGATTGACCTTTTATGTTACAATTTCCAGTGCCGATTTACTTTAGATACAAAGGATGAGAGGAATACAAGAGAGAAATCGCCAGGTGGTTCAAGATTGTATAACATTGTAAAAAGGCCAATTGTTATAAACATTGTATAAATAGGGTCTTTCCATGAAACAGTCATCAAAGGGTGACATGATGTAAAATGTCAAAAATTCATACTTGAGATAACTTCTGCATCCAAGTGTTCTGATACACTTTGTCAAACAGTAAATCAAAGTTAATTTGACAGAAAATTAAAGCAAATGCCATATTTGAAGAAACTCTTATTTACTCCCATAGATTAGTGTGGGAAATTCAAATGTAAACACTGGACACGGCGTCCTTGTTAAATTGTGTGATGATGCATGCTAATAAGTGATTGTATCATAACATAAATTACTCAGATGGTTTTTTTGTAGATTGGAAATGTTGTCTTTTTGCAACCTGATCATTGGAGTGACTGTAAGTCTGCAATTTTCCATGTGAAATATATAACGTTTTACTTACTGGCAGTCACGTTGTAACGTCGGCCACAATTATTAAAGGTGCCCAAACTAACAAAGAGGTGAAAGGTGACTTTTTTTGGTTAAAATATGTTAGCCAAGTTCTTTTTCTCAACATGGTATGGAAAATGCATGCCTTGCTTAACAGTAAAATACAGACCAAAAACTGCATTAAATTATCAACGTGTGTAACATCGGACCCCACAGTACTCTTGATTCATTTGTGCTAATCTGAAATATGACAAAATTTATTGTCTCTGAATGAGTTAGATCTGTACCTGCAGTTCATATATTATCATTATAAATGATATAGAGGTCATTTGGACAAAAATATGGAAGTCACACACGCTTCCAATATGTAACAACATTTAAAGTCGGACACCCAATGTTACACGTTGATTCTTGCCACTTTATGAAATATTACAGTGAAATTAACGAAGAAATATGTTAAATGTGATATGTTCATATGTTTTTTTTACATATCTTTCTGCCACCTATAATCCAAATAAAAGGAAGGGAGTAAACACACATTTTCTTGCAATTTACAAATTATTTCTGATGTCCCCATTCCCCCTCCCCATTTTCCCCATCCCCTACCCCCTCTCCCTTAATAACACTTATGATAGTATTTTGCAATATTATTATATTTAATAATTTAATAAATCAATGCATTAAGCCATTTGCCGAACATAGCTCGAACTTTTTTGTGGATATACATGAACACAATAACAGAAATGAAGAAATGATGCTGGATTATTTATCACAGTTGCAAAATTTTGCTATAGTCTACAAAAAGAAAAACAAATATATTTTTTTTAAAAAAGCGGGGTGTACGTGTGGCATCAGAGCGAACTTTTGACTCTGACTGCGAAAACAGTGACCAAGAAACGCGCATATAAAGGGACATATCGATTGTGTTGCTAATAACAACTACTAGTTGTGTGGTTACCATGGGTACTAACCGCAAAGTGCAAAAGAGGGGGTAGTGCGTGTCTGTCGGTCAATGTTGTCATCCCGGCGGTGGTTGCAAGTCGAATCTGATTGGACCTAAAATATGATCTGTCCATGTGAGCAGTTGATTGACATTTGAGTTAGGTTTTCAACGCAAGATTCTCCAATGCGGAAGGACCCCCGCGTAAGCGGCTCGGTGGCTAAGTCACAGGGGGGATGGACACAGGGAGGAACGAGGGCCCTTCGGATGCGGACTAGTCGGGAAGTCAATTATGGCCACAGTAATATCATGCACCTACTTGTACTGTTATTTATTACTGAAATTTCTGCTTTTCGATTGAAAATAAATATTTTGCAGAATTTTGGAGATATTCTTGTCGGGATTCTGCTACACGATTTGACTTATGTAATGTCGTAGTTACTAGAAATGAGGGTGATTAGTAAATGTGAAATGCCAAAAAGAATTGATTATAATGACTCGTCTGACATGCCCGAAATTGCAGTATGACTCCGTTTTATAAATGACGTTTTCTGAAGTAAGCGACATCTGCTAAGCCTCAACACAAAGTGAAACACTCCATTCAACAGGACGAGCCTGGACGAGGGTAGGGCTTAGCTTGGCTATTTTTGCGAAATTCATGCACAGACATAATCTTCTCTGGAAAACACAACACCGCTGAAGTGTTCCTCCATTCATACCCGATAAATGGGCTGCGTAGCCAAAATGTAATCAACAAAAGAGTCGGTATATGCAAACTTTGCTTTATTGAGACGGCCGGCGGCCATTAGCAGCAAAGTGCTCAGAAAAGTTTTGACGGCGTAACTTGTTACAAACAGCAAATCCACCACTGGAGTTGGCATCCTGATGGGACATACAATAGCGTATTGGGTGTTGGCCATTCTAAGTTTTTAAATTTTTAGGGTAAAATGGCCAAAAAAGGTCAAATTGTCAAAAATAGGTAAATCAGGTCAAAATCTCTCATTCAAACTCTGTTTCAAATAATCTATCACACATGTCCATTTACCTTCAAGGAGTCATATTTAAGTGAATATAAGGAAGTCTTCAATTGATAAATTTTGGGTCAAATGGCCAAAAAGGTCAAAATATGTCCAAAAATATATAAATCACTCATATGGCCTTCTTTTTCCCCTCAAACTTTTTCATCAGAACATGTGTATGTACATCCCAAGGGAACACGATGAGGCGGATTGAGTGGCTAGCCCCGGGGGTCACTTACAATTGAAGAGAACATGTACAAACCATCCGCGATAATTGCCTTTTCAACAAAAGGGCACCCTAAACAAGGATTTAATCTCAGTGAAAAAACACCTAAAAACAGGTTTACACGTCCAAATTTTATACCCTAAACAGGATTTTAGGCATAGCTGATTTATATACCCTAACCAAGGACTTCTCTCTAATCCTTTCGTATTCATATTTCGATTTCTTTCTCATTCACCCGCGAGTTTCTGGGGGATTTATTTTCTATTTAATTATTTTCAGGTAAATTTCTACAAGTTATATTATTCTCTTGTCGTCACGATTTGGCTTTTGAGTGTTTAATTTTGATACCTTTTTTTTTTCTTTCCGATTTTTCGTTGTTTTGACAACCACTAAACGTGATAGGCTCGTATCGCGCCTACCTGTGAAAAACATACCTTTTTTAAAACAGCGGCGTTTTTTTTATCGCGTATGGTGTACATGGTTCATATGTAAGTGACCCCCCTCCCCCCCCCGGGTGCTAGCCATTTCAATTTGTGGCATATTCTGGGTCACATTGGCCCAAAAAAAATCAAAATTGCCAAAAACTCCATATATGAGTCAAAATGCCTTCCTTCTCAACACTCATAATGGGAATATGTAAAGTTTCTTCCAAATAACTATAAAATTAACTGAATAAGAGTAGTAATGTCATTTCATTGAGCGATTGTAGGGTTCAAAATGGGTCAAACAAGTTCAAATTTGTCCAAAAATAATAACTAGTCTAACCTCATCTTTTTCTCAAAATAGGCTAAGGAACATAATTCATTTACTTTCCAGGGACAATGATTAAGTAAATAGTGTCTACCTTTTCAATGAACACATTTGGGGTTAAAATGTTCTCAAAAGCCGGGTAAAAATGTCAAAATATGGTAAAACAGTCATACTTCATAATTGCCTCTTGTCTAAAATACTCATGGATATGAATTAGGTGGGCAGTGGCAGGTATTCCAATTACCGCCTTTTGGAGTCACATTTGGCGCTGTGGATCAACTGACTCTCACAGATTGAGGGGATTCTCAAGATTTATGGTCATCTGGTCAGCAAATATCAACTTAAAATATGATTTATAAATGTAATTCTTATGTCCGCTGGGCGGGGTTTAGTAAGGCACACACGCAATATCATGGTTGTTTGCCTAGCTATATGAACGATATTAGATAGTGCGTCTCCGCTCAAGTGTTTACGCGCGCGTGGATAAGGTTACGCAGTGCAGGCAGCTAGTACGGTTGTAATTTTTTAGGCAGCGGGGGAATATGTTTGTTTTTTTTTAATCTAATATTATTGAAATAAAACTATTTTTGGTGATTAAACAACCAAAACAAAAGAAGAAATTAAAAGATAGGATTCTTCGTTGTTTTGGGCTATATAATATCGTGTCAGATTGGATGGGCAGTCGCGAATATTTTTATCGTAGTTAGTGGATACCGGGTGCGCCGGCATCCACTATCAAAATAGTGAATGGGGCCCATCCAATATACACGATATTAGATAGGCAAAACAGACAAATCCTATCTTTTATATCTAATTAATGCAGCAATATATGTCCTAAAGGTTTATTGTTATCCATATTTTGCACCCTCAGTAAATTTAGGGTGATATGGCTATACGATGCGCAATTTGATGGAAATTTACCATAAATGTGTAAATTAACTCTATTGCCCTATTTTGTCAAATTGTTAATCATGGGCATAGTTCGCAATCACAGAGAACATTAAGTTGAAAATGCGTTTGGCCATTAGGGGGGCATAATGTACTTTGTCATGGGGGAGCAAATAAATCAAGAAAGCAAATTTGTTATAATTGTTATTATTACATGCCCTCTTTTTAGTTATCAGATTGCTATTATAAGAATGAACAAATACTAGATCATTCCTAATAAAGTCACCCGATGTTACGGATTTTGGTTTCTAGTGGATAGCTATATACTCTTTCGGCATTGATACCAAAATAAGTACGCACATACCGAATCGGCAGAATGACGTCATCAAGTCCGCAAGTCTTTACAATTGGTCCCAATTGTATTTTCCACAGAAATCTATAGGCGAAAAAACAATTTTTGCGCATTTTGTGGTTTAAATGGTCCAAATGTCATTTCTCCAGCTTATTATATTCGAACGAAACGAAACAGGCTAAGTGGCACTACACGCTTTATTCTGCGTTATCACACATTTTTACTCTGGACGAATAAAGCGTGTAATCTCATGGGTGCACTGGTCCTTATTCGTTTCGGTTCGCGCACAGAATAATATAATAAGCCCACTTCGGCTATATGGTCTTGAGTGCAAAATATTAAAGGGTTTTTGTCGCTTAGCCTATCTTTCATTATTATTTAATGCTTAATCCACCACAGACGCTGGGCCTGGTGAAATCCACCCAGAACGGGAAAGCTTGGAGTATATTTTTAGCTGTTAATATTGAACAAACTCAGGCTCGCAAATTAAACAAGCAGGCCTACCCAGACCCTGATAGAATCACTGTAAAGAACATATAAGACTAACTTACAAAAAGCCTTATGAATAGTATAGCCTAGAATAATTCCTCGTGGACTCAAATTATTTACATTTCCAACAGAAAACCAGATATAGAGGAGAAATATCAATTTGCATTCAAAAATTCAAGGTTAAAACTACTTTTAACATGTATGTGGTATGGTGTCATCAGGAATGCGAATAGGTTTCAAGGCACATATTATTGTGATTTTGATTTTAATTTTTAATCACTATCTAAGTTCGGCCTATCTAAGAGATAGATGTTTAGGCAATATTAAGATGTAGTTTAAAAACTCATTAAAAAAGTAATTTTAAGCTGTTGCTAAATGTCCAAAGTCACACGTTTTATAAATCAATTGATTTCCAATTTTTAGAGTTGATTTTTAATAATTTTGGGGAAATTTAAATTTCTTGTCCGCATTTCGACTGCCAAAATCATGACTGGCTAGCAGTCTATTTACCATCCCCGCGGGATGTAAACGCATATTATTTTTCCACCTACTGTGCAAAAAGAAGACATAGTGTAAGAGTAAGACGAAGTGATACGTTTCGTTATCTCACCCATTTAATTGATTTTGATCAGTTTTTTTGGATGATTTTTGGTTCCATTTTTTCGCATTTTGACTCAAATAAATCTATGAAGTTACATAGCTAGCACTCTTTCAAACGCATGATGAAAAGACAAAACACTTATAGACCTACTGTGAAAAGAGGGCATTATAATAGATTTGGGGCCATTTCACAACTCCACCAATCTGTGTATAAGCCAACTACCTTTCTATTCACTTATTAATGAACACCTTTGGATGTAAGTGATTTGACTATTTTTGAACAATTTGCACCTATATTTTGGTCACTTTGATCTAAAATATGAAACTAAGACAGAGTCACTAAAGCTACTTATTGACGTTTCCTTGAGATATAACGGCAAATGTTTCCTTGAAAGTTTCTGAAAGCGAAGGTATTGGGCTGAGGTATCGCATGTTGGCCAATTTAACCCCAAAATCTATAAAAAATCCGGAATGTCTTTTCCATTTTATCAATCCCCTTAAATATGACTCCTTTTAATAGACATGTTCTAATCAATTATTTTAAGATTTAACTGTATTTCACTGATTAACCTATCTTTTGGACATTTTGACCTTTTTTGGCATCTTTTTGTCCTCCCAAATTCAAAAATTGAAATGCTTTCGTTTATCCACTCTAAATATGGCTCCTTTGAAGGTAAATGAATATGTTCTGATCGATTATTTTAAGAGTTAATGGTGCATTTTGGTCTGATTTACCTATTTTTTTTGGACTTTTGGAACCTTTTTGGGCTATTTGAAACCCGCAACTATTTCTAAATTGTAATGGGCTTGCATTATATTCACTTAAAATATGACTCCTTTGAAGGGTAAAATGGACATTGTCTGATAGATTATTTTAAGAAAGGACATTTCGTTCGACTGGTTTACCTAGTTTTTGGACAATTTTGACCTTTTTTGGCCATCTTTGACCGCCAAAATTTTAAATTTGGAATGACTTCCATTATTCACTTAAATAGACTCCTTTGAAGGTAAATGGACATGTTTCTGATAGATTATTTGAAAGAAAGGAATGCATTTCGACTGACTGATTTACCTATTTTTTGACATTTTGAACCCGTTTTTCCAGTTTTTTATTTAACCCCTAAAATAACAAAATGTAGAAAGGCCAACACCCCATACGTTGATTTACATCCGGGGTCATGGTGGTTATAATCCATCTATTGACCTTTGTAACCAACAAACAGCCGTCAAAGTCACATTTGGTTCGGCTTTGGCCGCCGTCTGATACTTATGTAGGCGAGGATAATCTTGAAAAGAAAGTCCCAAAATCGTTTAACATCATCGGCCGGTTGAAAATTATGCTATATCCACCTAATTGAGGGTGTAAATACATAATGTAGGCCTATAACTCGTAATTTACTAAACGAATAAATCGCCAACCCTCAATTTTGAATGGTGTTCTTTAAATAAATTTCTCTCACTTTGCTCTGGATTAAGGAGCTTCTTGGATATGCGCAATGGCTCTTTAAAGGAACGCCCGCGGCGGCGCCCTCCTCCCCCCCCTCCCCACCACCCGGGGGGGGGGGGTTCTTATCCGAAAAGAGGGTACTGGGATGTGCGGGGCCGAGAAGGTTGGCATTTTCAGGTCAATTTCCGGCATATCGAACGGTCCCTTTTTTTGTGCTATAAAGTGTTAATTTTGTTGGCAAGTGTTTCCAGTGGCAATCGGAATGCATGCAAACCTTGAGTGTGAACCATATGGCTGCCAGAATGGCTCAAAACACATTTTAACAGTTAGAGTCCTATAGCAACCAATTGTTGGCATTATTTATTGCTCAAACAACGCTGAAATCTGAATCATTAAAAATCATAGAGGCAATATCTGTGACCCGTACTTGCGTCTTTTTGAGGAGTCGCAATGGCTCTTTCCATTGATACCAAAATAAGTACCAACATACCTAGTATGGCGTCAGAATGACGTCATCAAGTCCGCGAGTCTGTAAAATTGGTCCCCGAAATTGGTATTTTCCACAGAAAATCTATAGGCGAAAATCCAATTTTGCGCAGTTATGGTTTAAATGGTCCAAAATGTCACTACTTCTCCAGCTTATTATATTCGACGAAACGAAACAGGCTCAGTGCACCCATTGGATTACACGCTTTATTCCGTTATCACACATTTTTACTCTGACGGAATAAAGCGTGTAATCTAATGGGTGCACTGAGCCTGTTTCGTTTCGTCGAATATAATAAGCCCACTTCGGCTATATGGTTGAGCAAAATAATTAAAGGGTTCTTGTGCATTAGGCCTATTTCATTATCATTTAATGCTTAAATCCACCACAGACACTGGGCCTGTGAATCCACCCAGAACGGGACAAGCTTGATGGATATTTTTAGCTGTTAATATTGATCAAACTCAGGTCCAAATTAAAACAAGAGCAGCCTACCCTCAGACCCTTGATAGATCACTGTATATAACACATAATACTAAACTTACAAAAAGCCTTATGAGTAGCCTAGAATAAATTCTCGTGGAATAAAAATTATTTACAATTTCCAATCGAGAACCAGATATAGAGGAGAAATATCAATGTGCATATCAAAAATTCAAGGTATAAAACTAATTTTAACATGTATGTGGTATGTGTTCATCAGAATGCGAATAAGTTCAAAGAACATAATTATTGTGATTATTGATTTTATTTTTATTCAATATCTAAGTTCGGCTATTCTAAGAGATATATGTTACAATATTAAGATGTAGTTTAAAAACTCATTAAAAAAAGTAATTTAGCTGATTATAAATGTCCAAAGTCACACGTTTTATCAATTGGTTTCCAATTTTAGTTGATTTTGATAAATTTTGGGGAAATTTAAAATTTCTTGTCCCATTTCGACTCCAAAATCTATGACTGGCTAGCAGTCTATTTACCATGTTTACTTAATTATATCCCATGGGATGTAAACGCATATATTCTTTTGACCTACTGTGCAAAAAGAAGACATAATGTAAGCCTAAGACGAAGTGATACGTTTCGTTATCTCACCCATTTTAATTGATTTTGATCAGTTTTTGGATGAGTTTTGTCCATTTATTCCATTTTGACTCAGAAATCTATAAAGTTACATAGCTAGCACTCTTTTCACCATGATGAAAAGACAAAACACTTATATGACCTACTGTGAAAAGAGGGTATTATAATAGATTTGGCCATTTCAACTCCAAAATCTGTGTATTACGCCAACTACCTTTCTATTCACTTATTATGACACCTTTGGATGGAAGTGATTTGACTATTTTGAACAATTTTGACCTTATTTTGGTCATTTTGATCTAAAATATGAAAACTAGAATGACAAGAACTAAAGCTACTTATTGACGTTTCCTTGAGATATAACGGCAAATGTTTCCTTGAAAATGTTTCTGAAACGAAGGTATTGGGACTGAGGTATCCATTTTTGGCCAATTTTACCCCAAAATCTATAAATCGGAATGGCTTCCATTTTATCCACTTAAATATGACTCCTTTGAAGGTGAATGGACATGTTCTAATCAATTATTTTAAGAAATTAATGTATTTCGACTGATTTACCTATTTTTGGACAATTTTGACCTTTTTTGGCCATTTTGACCCCAAGTAAAAATTGAATGGCTTTCGTTATCCACTTAAATATGGCTCCTGTTGCAGGTAAATGATATGTTCTGACGAATTATTTTTAGAAAGTAATGCAATTTTGCTGATTTCCCTATTTTTGGACTTTTGACCTTTTGGGGCCATTTGGACCCAAAATTTATAATTGAATGGCTTCCATTATATTCACTTAAATATGACTCCTTTGAAGGTAAATGTACATGTTTCTGATAGATATTTTAATGAAAGAATGCATTTCGACTGGTTTACTATTTTTTGGAACTTTTGACCTTTTTTGCCATTTTGACCCAAATTATAATGGAATGACTTCCATTATATCACTAAATATGACTCCTTGAAGGTAAATGGACATGTTCTGATAGAGTATTTTAAGAAAGGAATGCATTTTCGACCTGTTTACCTATTTTTTGACAATTTTGACGTTTTGGCCATTTTTTACCCTAAAATAAAAATGTAGAAAGGCCAACACCCCTACGTTGATGTACATCCCATGGTGTTATGAATCCACTAGGTTCCACCTTTGTAACAAACAACGCCGTCAAACGTCACATTTTGGTCTTTGGCCGGCCGTCTATACTTAGTATCGAGATGAATCTTGAAAAGAAAAGCCAAAAATGTTTAATCAGCGCCGGTTGAAAATTGCTAATTACCACTTAATGGAGGTGTAAATACATAATGTAGGCCTATATCGTATTTTACATAAAACGTAATAAATCCCAACCCTCAATTTGATGTGTTTCTTTAAATAAATTTCTTCACTTGCTCTGGATTAGAGCTTCTTGGATACCAATGCTCTTTAAAGGAACTCCCGCGGCGTCGCCCTCCCCCCTCCCCACCACCCGGGGGGGGGGGGGTTCTTAGTCGAAAAGAGGGTACGGGATGTGCTGCCGAGAAGGGTTGCATTTTCAGCCATTTCGGCATTCGACCGGTCCTTTTTCTGTGATATAAAAGGGTTTCATTTTGTTGCAAGTGTTTTCCAGTGTCATCGGAATGCATGCAAACCTTGGTGTGAAAATAGTGCTGCCAGAATGGCTCAAACCATGTTTAACAGTTAGAGCCTTACAGCCATTTTTTGTCATTATTTTTGGATCAAACAAAAACCTGAAATTGAATCATTAAACATAGAGGCAATATCTTGACCTACTTGCGTCTTTTTGAGTCCCAATGGCGTCTTCGCACACACCCTCTCAAAGGAAAATAATTTGTTAGGAGGAATAGTGGCGCATGTGGAAATGGAGTACATTCTTTTTATATCAATCGATTTAGTTTATGAGACCTAAGCATAATTCTATAGAGGTGGTGCTAATTTTTTTTGTGGCGTGGGCACTTTTAGTACCAAAAAAAAAAAAAAGACTCAAATATGGCCGCACTACTCTCAAATTCATTCCAATGACACAGTGTTTTATGCTCTATTCCAGTTTTTACAGCACGAGGAATCTACTGGACGGGTTCTTGATGTGATTTGATCACAACATTCCCATCAAAACCAACATGGCCACCCTGACGTCCAATAGGAACCGACTCTTCATTTACCATGATCATCAGGTATTTTGTATAGAGGCATAATTGTGTAGTGTTATGACTCTTGTAGACGTCGAAGGTCAGAAATACTTTCAAACACTATAAATGAGCCTTGTGCACCAGTGATCTTAATTTTATTAATATAACAGATTTTAATGATTTGTCATTTGGTTTCAAGATTTGGTATGTCCAAAACATTACATAATGCAATTACCACAATTACCCACAATTTATAATAACTGATACTTAATGTTCAAAAAGAGGCGTTGCAGTTCAACGATGCTATGTCCTCTCAGCGAATAGGCTACTCCAAAATGACAGCGCACGAGTTCATACAAAACTCAGGTAATAATTCCAAGGGAATTTCTCAGTCCTGAATGTAATCTTGTCCTTCGTTCAAGACGGCACGAGCTTTCCCTCGACGACAATGATCCACAATAATAAATCCAGGTAATATACCACCACAATCTGTCGCTATGCCCTCATTAGGACCACAAGCTGAAATCCCTTTTTGATTCCAAAACTGAAGCTCTTTGGCTTAAAAGACGACAGCAGACAATTTAGCTATCAAGCTCGGCGGCATCCAAAATATTAAATCCTGGCATTAAGATGTAGAACTCAATCTTATCCATTATTGTAGGAGTAAAACTAGCTATATTATACTGTATATGCTCCAGAGCTCTAGTTCAGCTCCTGATTTCAACTGCTGGTCGAGAGTCCTTCCAGTGATAGTATTTAACTACTCACAGATAGATTCCCCTTTCTAACAATAATCATTACATCATTCTCATGCATAAAATAGAACCCTTACACTAGCTGACCAAATCGGAATTCATCACCCGAATTACATCACTTCATATATATAACTTTGTGGGGGAATTCCCTGATCCTTAAAATGTTTTTGATCTCAACAGCATAACAAGTTTCTAAGTTGCATCCTTGGGGAATTCCCCACTTCCCCTATTGTGCAATCTAAACAGGTGCACTTAGCAAAACAAACTAGGGGTATTCCCCTTTCTCTCTTTTATAGTAACAACTACTTCCCGGAGAAATCTCTTCTCAAATAAAATTGAGAAAATAATATTTTTAAAAGTTTAATCAGAATGGAGGCCATATACGTGGAATTAATATCTGCAACATTTCATGTGTCTTCTTCTTGGCGTATGAGGCAGCATCTAACGATGTTGTAGACGGTGGAGCCAGCCCACTGGTTTGATTGTTGGGGGTTGAGAAATCGATGTCCACCGTGGACGAAGGTAGGGCACGCCCCCATTGAGAATTGATCCGCAGTCTGTGATAGATAGCCACATTGGCAGGCTGAGATGGCCGCCCGCCCCCATCGTTGCATATTGCTGTTGAAGCCCCGCTCCTGTGCGAATCCGTGTAAGATGACCCTTCTTGCGTGAAGTTGCTACCAGTGTAGTTCTGTCATAGGTGTAATAGTGGAGTTGGTCTGGTCTTGAAGTAGCTAGCCAGGCAGTATTCATGTCTGTAAAGATGTTGAATGGGGAGCTGGATAGTTTATCAGCGGTGTCGACAGAAAGGTTCGACGAGAGCACAGTCTCTGTCTGCCGGCTGGTGTGATTCCTTTGACAGTGTTAATGTTAGCAGGTGCTTGTTGTCCAGCAGAGCCTTCTTTACTAGTTTGTGCGTGTTGTGTTTCTCTTCGAAGCACTGCAGTTACAATGCTGAAAGCACTGGTGAAACTCAGATGGAGTGGACGGAGGCAACCAGCAATGGTTCTCAAGGTCTCGTTTGAGTACTGTGTCCAGCTTCCTTTGTGTGAGAGCGTTTTGCCCATGCTGGTGCGGCATATTCAGCACGCTGTAGACCAGAGCCGATGCGGCAGTGCGTAGAGTCGTTGGGGCTGGCACCGCCATGATTATCCAGCAAGTCAACACAGGAGGTTATTCCCTCGAAGATCCTTGGCGCATACGGCTCGAGGTTGCTGCCGGTAAGTAACCGCCTGTCAAGCGTCACTCTCAGATAGGTTGGTGTAGATTGTATGGCCGAGGCGCTCCATTGAGGTTGATTTCAAGCTGGCAATGAGCCTCTGTGGTGTTAAGATGGAAGGGAGTAGCGTTGGTCTTGGCTTCGCTCATCTTCCGTCTCCAGGTCTTGAGATATGCTGCAAGTTGGGCCATATCTGCAGTAAGTGTACTTTCTACTTCTGTCCGAGTGGAGAAGGGCAAGATCGTCGGCGTAGCCATATTGTCTAGTTGTTGTTTGAGGTAAATCGCTGATATACAGGTTGAACAGCATGGGAGCCAGTACAGATCCTTGTGGTACTCCGTTCCTCAGACGACGCAGACGACGACTACTCTGCCTATCACTGGTCTTGATAATAAAGCTACGATTTGCAAGCATGTTACACATGAATTGTACAAGGAGACGATCCGGGATGGCCCTGAAAAGCTTGAGTGTCAGGCCCTGGTGCCACACGGTGTCGTATGCTGCAGTAAGGTCCATCAAGATGACGCCTGCCTTACGAATGCTTTTCAAAACTTTCCGCAATATCATTTGTGAGTTTTACAATCTGGTGGACAGTGCTCCGGCCACGGCGAAATCCTACTTGTTCGTCAGGCAGATGGGTTCGACGACGGCCTCCAGCCGGGCCAGGATCACCCTCTCAAGGAGTTTGAAGGAAACATACAGTAGAGCTATTGGGCGGTAGTTCTTAGGGTTGTCGACAGGCTTGTTTGGTTTTGGGGAGTGCGATGATAGTAGCCCTCCTTCAGATCTTGGGTAAGGACTGGTAGGTAAGGCAACATGTGTATGTGTAGAACTCCTGGAGCAATTCAAGACATCGTGGGCCGCATTGCATCAGGAACTCCGCTGGTATGTTATCAGGCCCCTGGGCCTTTCCACTCTTTAGTTGGCTGATAGCAGACAGCTCATCTAGTGAGAAGGATGTTGAAAGTGACCCGTCCACGCCGGGGCTCGACGAAGTTTGGTGATCTGTTTTTGACAGAGCGAGTGTGATCCTTATCAATGTTCTTGAAACGACCATTTGCGAGGAGTTGCTCAGCAATTGAGTTGGCAGTCACTGGACATTTTGATGGTTTGGAAATTCTGCCGTTGGGGCGGTTATGCCTTCCTGTTGGAGTGAGTGAAGTCGATTCATTGGACCGTCTCCTCCAGCGCTCACGGCGTTTCCTGTCCAAGCAGTTTGTCAGATATGAAGCCTTGGATGACGCTTCTTCCCAGGGTTCAGAATTCAGGAAATCATTGTAAAGAGTATCACATTCCTCATACCAGGATGGGATATAACTGCGACGACAGCCACGTGGGATATGGTCTTCTTTGCTATATTAATAAAGAGTTTACACAGTGCTGTGTAAGGATTGTCCAGGATGGAGGAGGATGGTGTCGGGAGGTTGGGCACTTCTGAATCCACCAGGTTCATAAACTGGTCACAGTCTGTCTTGCGGAAGTTCCACCTTTTCAGATTCATCCTTCATGTATAAGACATGCATTGAATTAGCCTAGCATGAAATCTTCTATAAGAGGATCAAAGGATTACAAGGATTGTACAGCTTTATTCCGTAAGAGAGTCATAAATCTAGTCTAACTCATGAATATCTTTTTATACACCAAGGACACACCCCTTTTCACTGGCTTTGTTGGTACCGGCTTAGCAAGGCTCTCCTGAGCGATCAGTGATGGTCTGTGTTGGGACTTCGGAAAGCGGTCGAGAACAGTACGGTGAACAAGTGTGTTAACATGCTTACCAATAAAGATGCTTACCAATAAATAAAAATACAGTCACAATAGCCAATGTGACTGTCTTTTTTAAAACTTACAAATTGTCATATATTCATAATATATTGGCCGTCATTTTGAATTTTAAGCATATTGTCGAAACAAAAATACCAGATACAGTTTGTAATGTTCAAAGACATACATCTTATACTTTAATTTAAACTTTAATCATAATTTTGGATGCTATAACTAAATACAATACAGATGCATGGTAATTTATAGGTTTTAAAAAAAGGTAAAAAGGTGTCCATATTGGTCCCCGTCAGAGTTTAATATTTTTGTATGTTAACTAAACACAAATACCAGATGAGGATGTTAAATGGTCAAATACTTATCCCATATCATAATTTACATCTTTATAATAATAATCTATTAAATATCTTTAAAGACGACTATATTGGCTGCCATCTCAGATTTGGAAAATGTCGATTACAGAGAAAAGCCAAATATGTGTTTTTAGTGATCAAATACATCTCATAAGTATAAAGCATCAAGCATACATATAGAATCATGTCTCTACATTGTAAAATGTAGACTAAATGTGGAGAACACTTGACGTGTCCGGATGTGTTCGAAATGCGTTCTAGAGGTGTTAAAATAACACTTGCAGCCTATGTTCAATTACAACAGATTTTGAACACTGCAGAACATGTTTTAGGTGTTCAGGATGTATTCTTATCATGAATAGGTATACTGGAGGATTTAAATAATTTTAAGGATTCCGGGCGCATATGTGACTTTGAGCAGCAATATTTGTAATGATCAAATTCATTAACTTGCACCGGGTACGCAAAGTTTGTCTCGTGTTTTCTTAACACAAAGTTTAAGTCCTAATAAACTAGAATCAATCGACAGGAAAAGTCTGTACTCCATCTTCAATCCTTCAGGCTGTGTGCGTAAACTTCTACCTGACTTGTAATTAGTTGTAAGTTTGAAGGGTCATGGGGGAATTAGTTCTCAATATCGTCCATTCGGACTGTAACCAGTGCAGAGGATGATTTCAACCATTCCCATAATTCATTGCAACATGCTTATATTGTACTCTAAAACATATGCAGGCCTAAATACTTCGGGATATAAAAAATGTTTCATTTTAGAATCACGGGAGAATCACAGACATTTCATGATTATGAGTAGCCTAAATATTTGTAGGCTAAAATTAATGTAAAAGTCAGGGATTTGTATGTTTAAGAATAGGATTTTTAATAGGATCACATGACCTTTAATTATTGAGGTGAAATTTCCAAAAACTGGTGCATGTGAGATGAATAAATACACACTCTGGGCCATGCGAGTGTAGGAGCACTTTTGATTGTAGTTAAGGTTAGTTCAAGATGTTAAACGTTTAAAAACTTAACATTTGGGTATAATGCGATCAAGGTGACAATGAGGCAGACGCACTTGCGTATTTTCACATTTACTAAACTTTATGTGGCTCGTGTGTGTTACTCTTTTTTGAACTTGTAGGCCATGGGATCAAAGGAATGATAAGGACTTTGTACGGATTCCGAAGTAACTGATTTCTGAATAGCTATTATACTTTATTTCAATCCTTATTTATTGAATTATTGTACATCAAAAAGTGAACAATGGAATGTCAAAAACACCAAGGCACCAGCAGTCAGCATGCAGGCAGGGGGAAGGACAAAGACAAGACAACAAAAATACGAAAAATTATTCAGAAACTAGAATATAGAATTTCGCGGTTTCTCGGCTTTCGCGCTCGCTATATCAAAGAAGGTAAGCTGTGGGCAGCCAAGATATTTACAACTTGACCTCACGTGATCTTTGACTGGCACATGTCTTGACTCATCAACAAATAAGGGATCCATATTGCATCTATGACTAAAGTTAGAACTTCAAACTTTTCATGGAGGTCAATTTACATTGTAGCCTATTATTCCAGTCTTGACCTCACTGTTGGACTTGACACGTGTCCTTGATCTAATGAGGCATCCCATGTTGCACCTATGACCAAAAAGTTGTTTCAATTGACCATGAGGTCAGTTAAAAAAAATCTTCACACATACACACATACATCACACATACATACAATGCCCAATGCACCCTACACAAAAGATTTGCTAAGTGTCATGCAGCTATGCTGGCGGCCCATAAATACAGTATACAAGTGGAAAGCCATTATTGGAAGCCTAGAACTAGTTTATGTGGAAAGTGGGACAAAAGCCAATTTTTTAAAAGGAGCAGCGTTCCCCTGAGTTAAGTGCGCGCGTGTCCAGATGGTATGGCTGTTCTTGGACCAGCAGCTTGGACACCAATAAATAAATGAAGGCAGCGCGTAACCTCTCCACATTCTCAGCTTTTGCTCTCACTATATTCAAAAAATAAAAAAAGTAAAAAAAAACTCTATGATTAATTTTAATTTACATAAATTTTTTTCATATTAAAGGGGCGTTTCGTGATCCCACGCCTCGTCCCCCAGACTTACATCAAAAAAGTTTGAGATTTTTATATCATCTGAACGTTATCCTTAGTAATGAATGGGTACCAATACTGCAAAATTCAGGTCGTATCTGTAAGAATTCGCAATTTTGTATTGTCTGTAGTAAACGGACAGAAATTATAGCACAGTGGCCTATGGGGACCGTGGGAAACAAGCATTTGCTCATAAACACAAAACGCAAGATTGGGAGCACTCAAATTTTGTGAATAAGTTTCTCAAGGATATCTAGTGAACATGAATTAAAACAGAAGGTGTGGAATCACGAAAGCACCTTAAGCAATTTGTGTCATTAGCAAAAATGTGAAAATTACCCTTAATGAAATTTTCAACAAAGAAATAACCGAGTGTAAAAGAATACTATATATCCCCATGTGGACGTGATATAAGAACATGGAGGCGTGTATAAGTTTTTATCAGGGTTGCTTTTGCATTAACTCTCTTACCAGGTACAGGGTTTGACTTCCATATTGCCTTGAACCACTAGCGGTTGAAGGTTATCACTCACCTGATTTGTTTTACTCATTTTACGTTATTTTTATATTATCTTTGATCACTTTCCACTTAGTCTTCTCATCAGAAACTTTGCACAGACAATGGTAAAGGGTGTTTCAGAGTTACCAAAAGCTTTAATTTTTTGCTTCCAAGCAGACTCACGAGTCACGAGTGACATTTACAACGAAGAAGGCATGTGATCCTGCATCACCCTTGACAAAGACAGTCTGGCATAGGACAATGTATGAAACTCTAAATATGATCTGAAAAATCGAGAGTGTTGGACGATGAGGAGCTTACCGGGGGGATGACATTCCATTATAGGACTGTATATAATGGCTAAGAAGCTTCATTTTTTAAAACGCCAGTCCAGGGCGGGATATGTTGGTCAAAAGGAAGTCAATTGCGTATTAAGAGTTCGTGCACAGGAAACAAATACCGCAAAGAATATTGAAGATAAACCGGAAGTTTTAAACTCATCTTCTAACTGGCTTCCATTGATATTATTGATATGCTCGATTAACATTGTTTTGAATATCTCAAACATATTCTTAGTTTTATAACCATGTCATATATGTTTATACCGAGAATATATTTTTCTGGGCGGATTCCGTTAAGTGTTTAATACCTTTGAATACTGTGTGGTATGTCAAGTCTAAAAGTTTCACACATTCTTCAAAAAATGAATAAACATGTTCATCTAATTTCTTCCCCAGAATATTAGTGACCAGTGATCAGATTTTAATCTAGATCATACAGTAATGTGGAGATCAGCTATGACCTATGGATTTGCGTTGTATAATTTTTCATTAATACATATATGTTAACTGAAGAATTTGACTGGTTGTCCTCCACTGTCCCCCTACAGGACTGATCTGGTTTATTTTAATGAGAATAATCAGGTTAAAAACAAATTGTTTACTCTTGCTTGGGATGAAAAAAGGATCCAAACTTTTTCATTGACTTATGCGTAATAATGTTGTCAGGACATTCGAAGCTAATTATTAACTTGCACAATTACAGAATGTTAATGGTATGTTTGTAAAAATATAGTATAGACTGGTATTAAAAAACTTGAATGGTTTTCAAATCAACCGATATTTAAAGACAATGGTTTTACACTACAGGCATATATGCTTTATCATTAGATTGCAGAATTTTGTTGGCAGATTTATGTGATAGATCCTCGCATTTCGCCAATCACACATCGATGCGTCTGAGGGTTTCAAGAAAATTGAATGGCTCTATCTGCATTTCACTCGTTGTAAGGTCCAAACTAAGGCTCCAACTTTGTGGTTTTTGTTTTATACAGGGTGGTAAAAAAAAAATTGACCCTGTGTGCCGCCATTTTGAATTTTTAAATAATATATCTCTGTTAATATATGGGGTGATCTACGGAAAGCTATTTATGATTCTTTAATTTACTGCAAAGAATCATTCACATCGGTTAGGTATAATCCGAGCTACAGTCTTTTAGATCATCAAGATTCTGCAGTGAATAATAGCCTGATTTTCTTCTGGACACGGATTTCCTTCGATGAACGCCGTAATTCGATGGCCCAGGAATCCGTGGACAGAGCAGAAAACCGACCTCTTGATTCAAACGGACTGTTGCTCGGTCTATACCTAACCCGATGTGAATGATTGCTGTAAATTAATGATAATGAACCCAGCTTTCAGATGATTACCAAATATGATAGAATATATTACTTAGAAATTCAAAATGGCGGACACAATCTGGGTAAACGTTTTTCTTGACTCAAGCTGTATGTATATAATATCCTTTTATTTTTTTATATCTTGACTTTTGCTTCTATTTAAGGGGCCCATTGGAATTAAACTTTGGATTACAAAGGTTTTTTTGGTTATCCTTGGTACTCATTATGGGTCATTTTTTTCATATCACATTGAAACTCCGCCTGCATAGTGCATTGTTTTTCAATACCACATGTTTTTTTATGAGTGTTGTAATGATTTAATAAGAGTTCTATTATCACGCACTGGAATTAAGCTTTTGATTTTAAAGGCTTTGTTGGTTATCTTTGGTACTCATTCTGGTCATTTTTTTCATATCCATTTTTGTTAATACCACATGTTTTATTGCTTGTGTAATGATTTAATAAGATTCATTGTTTTTGTCCTTGGTACTCATTTGGTTATTTTTTCATGCCACATGTTAAACTCCGCTGCATAGTGCAATTTTATAATACCACAGGTTTTTATGCTTGTGTAATGATTTAGTAAGATTCATTGTTTATATTTTGTATTTTTAAATTTTTAAGTGTTGTTCATGCAATGTATATACTGAGTCTGAAATAAAAATCAATTCAATCAAAACTTGATGATGATCAATCATCAATCAATTGATTGATTGATTGATCAGTTTTGATTTTGAGTATCAATCAAAAGCTCAATTGATACCACACGGGGAATTGCAACCTTTGTTCAAATCGGAATTGATTGATAACAATATGATCAAGATTGAAATTGCGCTCAACGTCTCAATTTCTCAACGTTATCCTTATAACTGACTTGTTCTTTCTTTTATGCATATAAGGTTGAATAAAAGCTTACCGTATCTGAAGAACACAAAAATGTACAGTAGGCACGGTAGGAGTATCCGCTTGCTTCGACAGAATTCCATTTTACCCTTCCTTAAACACATTTTTACTGTTCCATCCAGTACAAATGTCAAATAATTGCAGAAATCAATATTTGAGAAGTCATCTTATGCATAATATAATTTTGAAGTGCAGAGAAATGAAGTAGGATAATAGATCCAAAATATGAAGAGAACCGAGCATTAAAGCTATAGATAGTAATGACTGCAGTAACATGTCTAAGCTCAGTCATAATTAGTATACCTCTTAGTCTTATGGAGTGTGGTCACGCTTGAATTGACTCTTAAGAGTACGACTCGATCACATGGTAAGATTTTGTCTTACGCTAAGCAGGATATAAGAGATCTTAACCTTCTAAATAAATTCTCTAGCATCTTCGACCCTAATAATCACCACGCTTATGGAACTAAAAATAATAACTTTTACAAATGGTGGCATCCCCAATTGCCCCCCCCCCCGCATCTTCATTTTAATTAAAAAAAAATTTCCAAAATATTTTGTGAAAATATGCCGATGCCGCTTTAAGGACCTACGTATTTCTAATTCTATAAAATAATCTGTCTGTTTGAACGAGAATAACAAAATAATACTACCAAAATAGTAATAAAGTGTTATTGTAACTGTATTGGTTTTCATCAATGCAATTAAAGTAAAGTACTGACAATTGGAGTTTAAATCCATCGCCTGGACAACGGTCATAATAAACAATAAAGGACGCGTCTAAATATTCTGATGTGTATCCGACAGACTATACCCTGCATACAAGGTGAAGGTGTAAGAAATTTTAATAAATTGATGGTTTGACTTCAAAATAATTGCAACAGAAAGAATTGCGGTGGTTTTATACGTACAGAAATGATGAGAGAATAAAAATTTTAAAAGTCCAGAAATACAATAGAGGGTGTTGTACAGAGAAGCAGTCAAAATAATGATTTTCCTGCTAGAAAGTAGGAGACTTGGTAGAGACGCAGTTACACACAGTCAAATTAGGTTGTCCGTACTCTTTCATGGAAAATTTCTTACGCCAAGTAATAGTAATCGTCCCATCATTGTTGATTCCACTTAATCAGCTGCCTTGATATGACCCGTTCTCAATGAATTTCAAAATCAAACTGAAGATTTGAATTCTCCTGCAATCATTTATTACCTCGCGATCCTCCAATTGATCACTAGCAAACAAAGCCCGTTCAAGACTGGGCGGTTTTGTTTATTTACAAATTTCGGCCGGTTCCGTTACGCTGTCAAGAGCTGGATTTAATTGGCGCCATACCATGGCCATACTCAATCGAGAGGGTTTCGGGCGAAAGAATGTTGCCGCAATTTGTATCTCAAATAGTACAATAGCCGTTGGATCAAATTAAAGGGGAGATATCAAGTTTATATTAATTCGGAGGATAACATAACATATCACGACAGGGGATTGTATTTGCGGAGAGGGGGCAAGGGAATATAAAGTAGGTATAATTTTACTAAAGCTAACTAAGGATAAAAAGTTAGTGGGTGGAGTTGGCAATTTACCGAGAGACAATACTACAATTTATTCATAATTGTTGGAAAACCCACTTTGTGCAGATTTGGTTCCGTCCCCTCAATTCAAATGTGAATGAGCACGACACACTGGTCCAATTCGTGCATATTATTTTTCAACCTGACTTGGAGTGGACGGCGAGGGTGAAAGAAAGTTATAGTTACAATGCGTTAAAGCCTAATCTCTTACAAAGCTGCCAATACATTAACAAGTGTTCCAAGGACTTATGACTGTATTATCCCACCTCATGGCCAGAAGTGTGGGAAATACCGGGAAATACTGCTGAATACCAGGAAATACTGCTAAGGCAAAACATGATTGTTAACCTGTAATGTTTGCTGAATTCCGACTTACTAAGGAATGATAAATGTGGCCCATTCACAGCCTGCCGTTAAGCAATTATTTCTACACTCAGCAAAAGATACACTTCACTGGTCACATCATTTATTTAAAAGCAAACGCTAATTTGAAAAATGCAATTACTGTATAGATATAGGTCCATTCAGACGACCGTATAATATGGGAATTAATTTCGAGCCCATAAATAATATTAACACTTAGTGTATGGGGTGCGTCCACGTGGACCCAATATTTTTTCGAGCTCTATGTTTTAATTAACGCTAAATTATTTTTGCCCAACATTTTATGTAATTGCTTAATTATAGGTTGCGCATATATTTTGGGGGGAAAAATTCAAATCGGCCGAAGCTTTTTATGCTAATTAACATATATAAGCATTTTGTGGCGCCATTTAAAACTTGTTTTGCCCCAGGGAAGAGCGGCCAAGAAATCTAATTTTAACACGTAAAAGCTAAATCTTGACGAAAATTCTGAATTTTATATGTTGTCAAGGAATATTTTCTTATTCCAAAGCCTTTGGAGGAAGAATCAACTCCACTGTAAGGGTTGTGGGTCATGGGAACATGCACACATAACCGACCCACATCAAAGCACCCAAATTGGTGTGAGTTGCTATATTGAATGAGGCTTGGCTGCCATCGTCTGTTTGCCCCTTAAACAGTAGGCCGTACTGCAGTAAATTTCATTTCAGCAATGTAAATGTATTCTCCTATGAGCCAATTTTTATAGAAAAAGTCCTTTGGGAAAGTGGTTTTTCGGCGGGAGAATTTTGTGCGAAAC
>JAMKCH010029056.1:0-62629 GCA_023653785.1 Ophioderma brevispina
GGTATCAGTTGACTATCAATGATATACGAACCATTGAAGACTTCAAGACATGGTTAAATTGTTAACATGTTTAAATTTAATACGAATAGCTCATTTCTCATTTGTTGTTCGCTTCTTTAAGTGACACAGCAATGTGTAAGCCTAGCATCGCAATCTTCACCACGAATATGAATTATTTTTAAAATAATGTAATTTGTACTGGAGTACAAATTCTTCTACTTTTTGTGCTTGAAATTTTTACTAACTTTAGTAACAATATTCAGTATTCAGTTCTACGTGTGATGACTTGGTAATTTTGCATACGGTGTAGTTAGGACCTATTAAAACTTAAGTGCTTCGGCTAAATACCATTACTAAATGTGTGACCATGTTTTTATACAAATTAGCTCATTTCTCATTTCTTCCACCTGTTATTTTCACTTCAATAATGAGGATACAGCAATGTGCATAGAATCTCACCGTATTAAATGTTACAAAATAACTGTAACCAGAATTGTACTTCATTTAGATATATTTTAATACGTTAGGAATACTGGCATTTAGTTGCAGTTGTTATGTTGCATAACTTGGTAATTTGTGTGCCAAAGGTCAAATGAGGTAATATTTTGGTTTCCCTGGTTTTTCTATTTTTATTTATTTTGGGATGGGGTCGTAATGTCCACTCGTGCGGTGCACCCTTTTTAAAAAAAATCATTAGCAACAAGATACCTGTACCTGGTTAAAATACGAACTCTACTAGTATCAAGGAAAATTACACCAGTGCCAAGAATCTTGCAGAAATTGTCGTTGATAGTGTTGTTCCCTAATATTTGCAAACATGTTACTCGAGAGTTCATTTTCATCTATACATCCTAAGCTTTGATCTTCAAACAAGCCGCTTTAGCGCAGCAAATTACACTTAACTACGTTTTTGGATGAAATTTAACCGGACATGGAAGAGGTGGCTAAAAGGTGTTAACATGTTAAAGTTTATAAGAAATAGCCTATTTTATTATTGTTCACTTCATAATTAGTGCCACACAGCAACGTGGTAAGCATAGAAGAATGATTTTTTTTCAGAATACTACTTATTTTTTCCTTTACCCCGAAGTATCAAAAAATTTTGCTACTAGAGGTATTAATTATCAGATGCAAGTTCTAATATTTTGCAAACATGTACTGCGAGAGTCAATTTTCATAATCTTTGATATTTCGAACACACGCCGGCTTAGCAACAGAAAAATCAACTAACTAGGTTTTGGATGAAATTTAACCGAATATAAGAAGTGGTTAATGTGTTAGATTTAGTGATACAAAAATTACTCATTTTCACGTGTTGTTCACAAAAAGCCGGCTTTTTAGCGAAGCAATTACACCTTAACGAGTTTTTTGAATTCACGGATATGGGAAAAGGTGGCTAAGTGTTACATGTTAAAGTTTATAAGAAAATTGGCTATTTTCTTTATTGTTCATTTCATAAATTAAGTGACATAACAGGCAGTGCAGTGTGTAAACATAGAATCTCACCGTAATATTGATTTTTTCAAAATAACTATTTTTCCCTAAGTAGCCAAAATTTTACTTCATGGGGTGATTTTACTAACTTTAGGTATTAATTTTATTCAGTATGCATTTCTAATATAGCAAAATGTTCCATCTACGATTAATTTCATAAATCATATACATAATAAGTTTGATATCGAAAACATGCCGGCTTTAGCGCAGAAAAAATCAACTTAACTAGTTTTTGATGAAATTAACCGGAATGGAAACGTGGCTAAAATGTTGTGTTAACATGTTAAATTTAATACTAAAATTAGCTCATTTCTCACGTGTTTTTTACCTTCATAATTAAAGTGACACAGCAATGTGTAAGCATAGATCTCACCGAATTGACTTTTTAAAAAATAACTGTACTATTTACTCGGAGTATCCAAATTCTACTTCTTTTTGCTTGAAATTTTACTAACTTTAAGGTAACAATTTTATTCATATGCAGTGCAGTTCTACGGTTGAATGATTTGGGTATTGTTGCAATAACGTTTGTAGATTAGGCCTATTAAACCTGTAAGTGCTTCGAGCTAAGAACCATGACATAAATTTGTTAACATGTTAAAAAGTTTATACAAAATTAGCTCATTTCATCATGTGTATTCACTTCATAAATTAGTGATACAGCATGTGCATAGAAATCTCTCAGCCGTATTAAATGTTCTAAATAACTGTAACCAGAATTGTACTTTCATTTATGATGATATTTTAATAACTTTAGGAATAATTGCATTTAATATGCATTGTATGGTGCATAACTTGGGTAATTTTGTGTGCCAAGGTCAATGAGGTTAATGTTTGGTTTCCCTCCCTGGTTTTTAATATTTTTTATTTATTTTGGGAGGGGTCTATGTACCATCACTCGATGCGGTTGCACTATTAAAAAATCGTTACACCAGAGAGACCTGTACCTGGTCAAAATATTTTGTAACAAACGAAACTCTACTATATCTCATGGAAAATTACACCAGTGACAAAGAATCTTGCATAAATGTCCGTTGGAGTGTTCTCTAGATCATTGTGCAAACATGGTACTCGGATTCAATTTTCATATATACATCCTACGCTTGATCTTTCAAAACAAGAGCCGGCTTTAGCGCCGCGAATTACACTTAACTATTTTGGATGAAATTTAACCGGACATGGAAGAGGTGGCTATCAAGGTTGTTAACATGTTAAAGTTTTAAGAAAGTAGCTAGTTTTATCTTTTTCACTTCAATAAATATAGTGACACAAGCACTCGTGTAAGCATAAATAATTGAATTGTTTTCAGAATACTAACTTTTCCCGCAGTATGCAAAATTTTACTAACTATAGGTATTAATTTTAGTCAGTGTGGCTGCAGTTCGATATGTGCAAACATGTTACTCGAGAGTCAATTTTCATATAGCTTTGGTATGTCGGAAAACAAGCCGGCTTTAGCGCAGAAAAATCAACTCAGTGAACTAGTTTTGATAAATAATTATACTGCAAACCCTTTCTTTCTATTCATTACCGAAAAACAGCGTGATAATGAGAAAAGGATTCGCGACCCATGTATGCCCCACGAAAATGGGCCGTAAACTGACCAATCAGAATGCAGCATTTCGTTTACTTTTTCCCTCTCTGTATTCAATAATGGAGGGCCGATGGTAATAGATACAATATTCAGATTCATTAAATGCTATATAGGGTGACACTGAAAAAATCTCTTCGAGAATTTCTGTGCACTCGTACTTCTAGCACATACATTACATTGATATTTAACAACAATCAAATTGTAGTATCAATTTTTTCTAATCAATTAGAAACACTACTTATTGTAAGGAGTTTACCTTTTTCTCTTCCCTTTACTTTGCATTATCATCTCATGCTTCCGGTTATGCAAAATAAAAAAAACTGGTTGAGAGTTGACTATAACTACCACCTAAAATAAGGTTGTGGCAGTATCATCCGCTCGAATCTTGTAGGCCTATAGTGACAGATTTGCCGACCGATTGAGTGCAATGTCGTGTTTAACACTTTGCGCACATTAACTTTTGAATATGTGTGTGCACTGTAAGAGAATCTTACAAATTGACAGTGAACACGGGGATCAGAATTTTCAGTGAACACATGTACATAGGCCTACCTGCTAACGTACCGTACGAAAATCGTTGTAAACTTACAAGACTGACGGTAAAAATGCCGTAATTTCACATAATTGTGTGTATTTCGAACATAAAATACACTATTACAGAATCTGTTCTCATAAATTATGTACTGAAGCAAGGGAACAAAATACTGTTCAGTAACATGGCAGTATAACACAAAAAATACATGACATTTTAGACTGTTTACGGTAATATACTGGCAGTCTGAATGCATCCTGGAACTACTAGTAAATAACCGTAATTTACGATTTTTTAAAACAGTCTAAAATCTTCAAAAGTTTGAATGAAGATGTATTTGCATGCACATTTGTCCGTGTTTTATGTAGTCGCTTGCAAACGATTTATTTTGTCAGTTGTTTTTTTATTTCCTATTTTAGGATCAAATGGACACCATCCAATTAAAGTCCTTTCAATTTCCATTTAAGAATTCTATAGTTAGTTTTACATTGGAAAGAAATAATCATTACCTGGAACGAGCCTTAACTAAAAATCCCCCGTTCCTCCTCCGGTGCAATTTTAACGTGTTTTTGAACAGTGCAGAAGACAAGACCCTCGGAGGGTCATATTCGGGCTTTGAATAGCACACTATGTCATTACAAATACATCTGGCAGCTTCCAACAGAAAAGTGTTCCAAACTTTAACATTTTACATTCCTCACATTTGCAACGTCATGTATACCACCCATTCACAAGTCGCACCCAAAATTAGATTAGGGAGATTATGTTTTTTTTTTTTTTTTTGATTGATGTTTCATAGTATGATTTTTTTTTTCTTTCTGATTTTCACCATATGTGCTTGCCCTGGTGGATTGAAAGAAACTACACATAGACTCCTCACCAGGCCCCTGCTCAAACTACTACATAGCAGTAATGTAGTGTATCAACCACCATGATGACAAAGGCCCCAACTGACCTTTCTGGCAAAAGTGAATATCCCCACGCGTAACTGGTCAAACCACCCAACCTGAACAGTAACAGGGATATTCTGTTGAATGTACGTGCACTTTTATAAAAGTTTCCACGATAGTCTTTAACACCAGTCGCTTACAAATGCATCAGAGAAAAAAATATTGGATAAAAAGTTTATTGGATAAAGACGGGTACGGAAATGTATTTTAGAGTAACCTCTTTATAGAAACAGTAGCCTTATAATTGTAAATTTGTGTTTTATCATATAAGTGTCTTCTCCCAACAATTTAATGGTTCCTTTCTTGAAACATTTGCTGTATTCCACCTGGTTGGACCGAAGGATTCTCTTTTTGAGATAATGTTTATTGTTTCAAACCGTTATTGAAGTATAAAAAACCTTATAATAATGCCATTGCTGGCATGCGTCAATGATTTTCGAAATTTTTACTGGATGTTTTGATTCATCCTTATGATATTTTATATGAATACAGTGAGAATCTGTAATTTCGGCGAATTCACGCTGTTCTTATTATAAGTGTAGTCCACGTTTAATCATTTCTTCCATTTTGTGCTTTCTTTTTGTAATTAGGCCAAGCTGTAAATAGTTATATGCTTATTATAAAATACTTCCTGCATTTATGTATACATATTATTTTTTTCTATTGGCGAATAATAAATTTTGTTCCCCTTATTTCCTTTTTAATTCATTCAAATTATAGTATATTATCATTACCTTCTTTACACAGTACATTTTGTATTGATCGTCATAATAATACTCCCATGTATTATGTGTTTTTTCATACTGACTTTTTCTTCAATAATTTTGTTTGTACTGATGTATGTGTCATATTGGTTGTTTACTTTAAGAATTATGTATACAAAAGGTGTCCAGTCCTAGATCACAACTATGTGTTCTTTAGCATCTTCAGCTCATATTACTTAACTATTATAAAATATTATTTCTATTGTTTTTCTTAGTCTGTATTTCTAATAAAAACATTTGCATATAATTAGAGATGAAAGAAAACATAATTAATTTTAATTTAAGAATTCTATTGGATTATATACCCCTCCCCCCAAAAATAATCGTGGCACTAACTGCTAACATATCAAAGCATTACTTTTACACCAAATTAAGGAAATTAAGAATGAATGCCTTTGTATAGGTGCGTGTTTTCCTTTCAGATTATAGAGAAAGTTTAAAATAATATATGCACACTAATGATACCTTGCAGTCCAAAAATCGCTATGCAATGTACTTGTAGCACATTATGTACATAGATTTTCAACAACAATTAAATTTTATCATTTTTAAATAAGTTTATTTAAAAATCAATTAGAAACACTAATTATTGTGAGAGCGTTTACTTTTCCTCCCTTAACTTTGCATTTTATCTCATGTCTTCCCGTTATGCAAAAATAAAAACAAACTGTATGTGTTTATAGTTGACCATACTACCACTAAATATGGTTTGCCATGGTCTACTGTAAATTTTTAGGTAACACTCGGAGTGTTGTATGGACCGGAAATGAGATAATGTCAATAAAACGGTAGCCACGTCCAATGCCCCTTGGACTCGGAAATTTCATGACGAGAAAGCGTTCCACATGATTACCTGAAAACAACTTTTTTAATCGCATCGTTGACATTGTTGCTGTTTATATGCATTGTGGAACCGTAATAGACATAATTATGTAAACACGGTGATTTATAGACGATAGCACTTTGATGTCTCAATTTTTCACACATTTTTCTAAGACCACCATCTTCCATTGACTTTACTCATTTCCGTCCTCAAAACCCTCCATTTTTTTCCTGCAAACATTTAAATAAACCCTGACGAACCCGAACAATTCATTAGCGGCTATTTTGAAGGTCACCATCGGCCCGATCGCTAATAGCCTCGTCCCCAGAAGCTCAGATGTTTACCGGAAGTGGTCGAAATTTATGGTATCAGAAGAAGCTACTATTTTTCCTCATTTACTCTGTGAATCTTAGGGCGAAATGATTTTTGGTTAGGGAGTTATGAGCAAAAGTATACTGCAATTTGGTCGACCAATCTTAGTTTACACAGTACTCCCTAATGGGGCTTCAACAATCACGTTTCTAGCGGTCAACATCAAAACGGATTGAAATATCGGTGCGAAATTTCACAGATGTGGTTTTTGGATGAAGGGCATTTTATCAAATGAAACTCATTATACTTAAATCGTACCAGCCCCTTTAAAGCCATTTTTTTCTGTGTCTGTCTTGTCTGGAGGGCAGGACTTCCCTTCTTCAGTTTCCGTAATTCGCCATATTTATGGAACATGACAATCAAATCAAACATGGTGTTTACCCTCTTGGATTCCGGGAATAACATCGGTATGAAAACCATAACTTTGACATTTAATGCGTAGATGTGGTCAAGATATCATGTATACATTTGAAATCAATTGGTGATTACGAATTTTCCGCTTTTTTGCATGTTGCAATACTTTTGGGCCATTTGTGTACATATACCAAGTACTCTCATCCCTGTTCTTTTTTATTGATGTTCCATTGCTACTACTACTAGGCACTAGTATACAAATAGGGCAATGGTAGAATATTTTCATGAGTTAAAGAGACATGTTCCATTCAACTCGGCTAACGTCTCGTTGAATGGAACATTCAATCTTTCAACATCATGAAAATATTCTTACCATTGCAACGAATGAAAACTTCATTATTTGTTTCATATAACATCTAAATAGATCCTTGGCATTAAGCTGAGACTAGCTTGACTGCGCTAAGCGCCCGAGCCTAGTATGCTGCTTAGGGCTGCTAAGCTAGCCAAGCGCAGTGAGTGCAATGGTGGCAAACCATGCCCTAGCCGAAGCCCGGGCTAACCCTAAATTTGACTACTTTTACCTTCTCCTACTATTTGCTATATTCCCTGCATTACACTTGGTCCGAAGATACTCCATGGTTCGGGATCCATTTAGACCCTCCTGAACACCATATCATTGCCTGTGTGCAGGAGATATAGTCCTCCGGCTCACAGTCCGGGAACTGGTGAACAATAGGGCAATCGTTCAGTGACTATTTACGCAACATTATTTTCATGCTTTAGTTCCGTTGTGGTATATGGAGCCCAGATTATGAATACTGCCGCAGGGCTCGATTTAGCACTGGCCCGCTGGCCCCCGGCCAGTGAAATTCAGTCGGGCCATGTAAGGATTGAACTGAGCTGGCCCATTGGGCCAGTTGATTTTGTGAAATGTAGGTTTGGTAGGTTTTGGTTACTGACTTCTTGTCATAAATTCCAGTTTTACTTCCATGTGAATTATCCTCAAAATGCTTCGGCATTTATTTAATAGTTTCATCATTTTCGCTTTTTCAAAGATCATCATTTAACTAATTTAGTGCTGACTCCCACTGACACAACTTCTCAACACAGCTGGTATGTGTTAGTTTCCTCAGTCAATACATGCACAAATACAAAGCTCACCCCCCCCATCTCTCTCTTTCCATTCTTCCCTGTCTCCTATACGCCTTTACTTTGTACCCCTAACCAACTGTTATAACAATTCTGTAGTCCCCATCTGTGGGCTAGTTAATACCAATTGAAAGTTCATAATTATTAATTACTATCACATACCTGTCTGTTCCGCACCTAACACTTTCACGTTTTTCTTAAAATTAATAAAATGTCACTCACTTTCTTTTTCGCAATATCAAGACCAATGGATATGTATCGAGATGACTAAAGATATACAATGGTGGCCCGGTATGTGGCCATTATTATAGCCAGTTAGTACCACCTCCACGAGTCGTTTTGAGTAACAATCCGGCTCTCTCTCACAATAACTGACCATGTGTCTTTATATAGGTTCGTGACACTAATTTTCTCTACAAAAAAAAAAAGAAACGCGTAAATGGCATAGAAATGAAGTTAAGCACTCAGTATCAGATTTTGGTTCGCACAAAGTTTGTTAGTCCAAGCTTGCAGCAATATTCTCTCATGATGTTTGGTCCTTTTTCTTCCTTTTCTAATAAATGATGAAATATGCCAAAGTTAATTGAACAGCTCACTATAAAGCATCAATATTATTTATCTGTGAATGAGGTTAAGTATTTTGTCCTGAAAAGTACTCAGTCTAAATTGGAGAGCGGTACAGCTTGAAATCTCTTCAGCTGCGCGACAATATAACAATGGTTCTGCACTCCCGATGAAAAGGATTTGGAAGAGTGTTTTTTCTACAACAAAAAACAACCGCATACCGGGCCGGTGATTGACTATCTTTTTAATTACTCCATATGTCTGCTGAAGTCGAATGTTTATCCACTAGTCACTGAAAATTGGGGAAATGAAATTTGAAAGTGACCATTTTATATTCTTTTTCAAAGAAAATTTGCCAGTTTTTATTGTGGGCACAACGATTATTATTTTATAATTAATTATGAATTTTTACACTTGTTTCCCCTAGCCACACCCCCCCGTGGGAAGACTAACCAAAAAACAACGCATAGAAGGACAATGTCCCATCGACTATACGGGCGTGAAGTGCTGTTCACGTAAAAGTGATCCTCACATTACGAAACAACTTCATAACATCATCGCACATATCACGCTTCTTCGAAGACAATTTTAACACAGCAGAATTCAGCAAAAATGAAGCATTTCTTGACCAATTGCAGTCGACCAGGGTATGCCCTACCAAAAACCTACAAAAACATACACATAGAGAGACGTTCCTAGCACAAAAAAATCAAAAGAGCGGAGTTGAAAAGAAATGGAAACTTGGGGTTATCTCTAACTATCTCCCAAAGTGACAATTGAGACAATAATTATATATTTGAGAACATGAGGAGTAATTTTTCCATTTTTTTCCACGTTAAATTTAACAATTATAATTTTGTACGCTAAACTACAAATGTAGGCGATGGAAAAGATTTTTGAGTTTAAAGTACTTTTTTTAAAACATGACAAAATGGACACGAATACTGAGACCCCGCGGGGAAGGGGCCTGATCTGAATGGCGGCTGGGGCATAATTCTTGTCTACCCTTCACACCTTAATATATTCTGTTTAGTGCCTACATTTTCCACCTTCTTTACCCAATTTAAGTTCGGTCCAACGCCTTTCTGTGCATGTCTAATGTTTGGCTATAGGGGTGTGTGTGTGTCGCGTCAATGTTTGGTAGAAATATCGGGTAAGTGTGGCGTTGTTACGAAGACAAATTTATATGTGAAAAAAATCAGTTCTCAACACCCAGTTCGCGCGGCGCTTCACTCCGCACACCGCCCCCAACCCTAACCAAAGTTGAGTTCTCTCCCTCTCCAAATATAGGGCCTATTGTATTTATCGACCTTAGGTCACTTAACAAAGTTTCGTAAGCAAGAAATTCATGACAATAGGACTGGGAACTGGTTGGGGGCCAGTGAGTTCGCTACACAAAAAAACAAGGGCCAGTAGGTTTCCTAGTCCACTGGCCCGACGGGCCAGTACAGAAAAAAACATTAAATCCACCCCTGCTGTGCCGGATATGATACTTTCACACCTGTCCCCCATAGACGATAACGGAATAAAGCGGTGGGGGAAAGCTAAGTTGCGTGAAAAAGAGTCGACTGAACATTGAGTGCCATATTCTTTACCTTTGCTAAGCCGGACTGTTGAGTACGACGGCCGATCTATAATTATTTCTACAAAACACTGCCACAAAATAAAAAAAAAAATCCATGATCGTGGGTCCCCATTTTTTTCGCCTCAGGCAACGGTGGTGCGGCAGGAGATATAGTCCTCCGTACTCACAGTTCGGGAACATGGTTGAACAATAGGGCAATCGATTCAGTTGACACTTTACGCAACATTAGTTTCATGCTTTTAGGGTCGTTGTCGGGTCGATGGAGCCCACCCTATGATACCTGCCCGGACTATGATAACTTTCACACTGGCCCCATAGAACGATAACGGAATAAAGCGTGAAAAATGGAAACTAATGGGCGTGAGGTCGACTGAATGCGTGCCATCTTTTTTACCGTTGTAGCCGGACTATGATTGCGCCTGACTATAATTACTTTCACCTGCACACAACCTAAAAAAAATCATGTCGCCTGTCCCATTTGTTCGCCTCAGGCAACGGTGGTTGCGGAGGAGATATAGTCCGCCGGACTCACAGTACAACGGTAAAGAATATAATAGGGCACTTGATTAAGTTGACTCTTCACGCAAAACATTAGTTTCACACTTTATTCCGTTGTCGTATGTGGTGCACGTACTATGATACCTGCCGGACTATGATTACTTTCACACCTGTTACGCCAGTTCAGAAACTCGCTGCAGCACCGCAGCGCGGCGCTGGTGATAATATTGAATCATAGCCACGACGAAGTTCCGAAATGCTGCGGTGTTTGTTATTAGTACATTTTTGAAGAGCGAAAACCCCACCCCCAATGTTTCAACAAAATTTAGATTTTACCACGCGTTTGCGTTGATAACTGGCTAGTCAACCATACCTGTGATGTTAAGCTGAAATGTCTGTGTTAACAAACGAAGTGGAATTTTGGAAGTAGAATAGTTATACCGGGATCCCCGATAATAATCAACGGCTGCTGGAAACGGCCTCTTCCAATGTTGAATAGAGCCATTGTGTACGTGTCTACGTCATCCATTAGTTGTTTTATTGGTTCAGACAAATCAAGTTAGAGGTTATTTTCTCGAGGGTGCACGGTTTCATCATCGGACGGACAATACGTAACATTTTCAAGCTCTGCCGTTAGTCAACCTGGGTTATCAAAATTCTAATAACAAACGCTTATTATGATAAATACGCATTTTATAGCATTCTTGTTCACAGGTATAGCTTCCTAGACAATCACGAAAGTAATTGTGACCAAAATATCAAATTTTTTGAAAATGGGGACACTCTATGTGCCATTACTGCTTTAAGTTACCTGCTGTAGATACTGGATCAATAAAATTTACGAACAACATTACTCACATTTTTAGATAGGTGAAGACCATGATTATGACGTTGTTGTCCGTTTATGTACGTTTTCTCGATTGTGAATAAAAGTATCCAGTACTAATTTACTAACAGCGTCATGTCATCATCAATTAAGTGTGTGAACATACAAAGAGGAGAAAATATTCCTTGAATATCTCTCTATAATACAGATGTTTGGCAAAGGATATGCATGGTTTTTTGTTATACCACTAACATAAGATGTAATTTTTCAACTTAGTGGATGTATTGTTCTATGATATTTGAACCTCTTTGCCATAAACTTCTATTTCAGTTATAATACTAGCATTAAAAACTATCACAATTGCGTTAATAAAACACATTGGAAATCTGTATGCAATGCAAAGTGAGACGAGTACCGTATTAACACTTTTGGGGGTCCAAGTGGACCCAACATTTTTTTGTTTCGTGCGCCATTTTTAACGGTCAATTATTTTTTTGCCCACATTGATTTATCAGAAGGTAATAAAACTTCCAGGGACTGATGTGAATCTATCATGACACTGACTGCTGAAATTTCAATGTTTCACAAAAAGATGTCACTGTTATAGAGTATATTTTCTGGCCATGTGTATTGCAATGGAAGTCCCACAAAGATTTGGAGTAGGTTTATTCAATATATATCGATGTGTTTTGTGTAAGGTCTACAAGGAGGAACCAGAAAACATTCAATATTGGGTGGTAATGACATAATTTGTCGGTACCCATTGATTTTTCAGAAGAGGATAGAAAATTACAGCTGGACTGGGTGACTCTATCTCATGACACCAGGACTGCAAAATTAATAGCTTTCACCATAGATTTGTCACTGGTAATGTTTCTTTTTTCTTGCCCTGTTTATGGGAATGGAATGTCCCATTAGATGTGAAGTCGGTTATCATCTCATTTCCTGGGACCTGTAAGTGTTCACTCATTCCATACTTCCATTACATTTTGATCAATGTATAAAAAAGAACAATTTTAGCCTTTTGTACTTGAATTTATTTATTTAATTCCATTAAAGTGCCACTCCTACCCCCCCCCCCCCGTCCTGTACTTGCCTCCTGTCTCACGTTCTCCATATACATGGTTGACATACCTTGCTCTAAATCTCATTTTATTATGTACTCCTGAACTCAAATCATCTCTTGCGTGGTTTCGACATTCGTTGGATTCATCATTATCAAACTTGGAGTACAGTCAACATATCCACCCTCTTCTTTTAATTTGCGGAAAATTCTATGACCCAGTGACCAATATGGTTTTCGTAAACGGTGAATGAAGAACAGCACAGGAACGCAAATTAAATGTTAAATGCAATCATTCAAAAACAGATACACGAAACTTGTAAGTGAAATTTTGATAATTCTGTTGTATGGAAATGTTCCGTAGTCTTTAATACAGATTCCGCTGCCACCTAGACCTACCAAATCTTTGCCATAATCAAGATGAGGAATTAACCCTCGGTCTCGAGGGGGGAGGTGGTACCACCCCCCCCCCTTCAGGTTTTTTCCTGGCTTGTCGTTCGTTCGTTCGTTCGTACGAAAAACCCCCCTTTTGTGGTGCCAAATTATAATGTAAGGTCAAGGACATGTTTCGCTCCTTTTCAATGCAAAAAACAAACATCCACGGGTATAGGTACAGATAAGGGTGATTCCCCTCCGGGAAAGAAGTACCACAACATGCCTAACACAAACCAGGAACACCACAGACACTTGTTTGGTACCAATAGATAGCTTATGGTCCTCCTCTTCCCGTTGATACCAAAAATGGTAGTGGACCCAACATGCCTAACATTACCGTCACAATGACGTCATAAAGTTCGCATATCAGCAAAACTGCCATTCCATAGACACACACACAAGTGAAAAATTAACTTTTCGCCAAAAAGGTTAGAAAATCAATTTTCATGCGGTTTTTTGACTCTACTTGATGGAAAATGACTAGTTTTTATATAATGACAGGCGATGTTAGAGCTCTATAGGTGTTTGAGTCGCTAAATTGCAAAATACAATTTTTCACCTATAATTCAGTCATTTTCGTACTTTCCTCACATATGACTCAGGTGACGTCCATAATTGGGATGTTAGTACTATTGTTGGTACGCAATGGAAAGAAGAAACCCTAAGCTATCCATTGGTATCAAATTTACAGGAATCGGGATGTTCAGTAACAAAAATCACAAGGCGGGGTGGGCCACCCCCCCCCTTCGGCAAATTTTGTTACAAAAACTTGCTCTGTAACGATGGTTAACTTCAGCCATCCATATGCCGTATATCGATCGAGATTAGGCTTGTTTTCACAAGAAAACGGATGCTTGAGTTTAGAGTAAGACTGCTACCCCATTATTATAGATGGAGCAAGGACTTCTGTGTTTATTGCTGGTCGAGTGAGTGAGCTGTACGCTCTGGAGGCACTTTTGGAGTCACTTAACTAAGGAACGCAAGAATAGTCACTTCAGTACGTTTTGATGCTAGTAATTGAGCTTATTTGTTTGACCTTTTTTCTGAAATCTTGCGGACAATAATTTTTAGTTGATGAGATTTAAACTCGTTCATTTACGATTCCCATTATCACAAAAACTCTTTGCACCATTAATACCTAAAATATCTCTCAGGTGTTAATCACTATTTTGGCTTTAAGGTGAAGTGGGGGAGCCCATTTAAGGCGAGCATTAACGCTGTACGAATGACAATCATTTAAAGGGCAAAGTTTGGTGGAATAATGTGGCAATGCAATGTTATCATGAGGAACGATTTTGTGACATCACCAATTGAAAAGGTGAGACAATAAAATACTGTAACACAAGAGATGGATAACTAAGATCAACAGTGGGGCGGTATGTAGTCGTCACACAGACTGTTTTTAGCTGAGTACGACGGACTTAATTTGAATTGGCCGATAATTGAAAGTGATTTACGTTCAATACATCATAATAATTGCATAAAACAAGTCATGTGAATGATTGGTGAATAGTATTCAATGGTCGTCACAGAGTGTGATAACTTTAGTTAGTAAGTGTAGAGGGCCCAGACCGCATTACATATGGCATTCCTTCTTCTGCTACAGTATCGGAAAGTTTAAGAAATTCTATAGGGTATTAGAAAGTGACAAATATAAATAACTTTAATTGCAGCAGTAGATAAGTAAACTAATTATTTTTTCTAGTGAAACAAGGAGATTACATAGTGCCAAAAGAGGCAAGGGTTTTGGGCGCTTAATTTAAAAAAATACCGTGTTTCTCAAACCGGCCTTTCTATTCCTTGTAAAATTTAAAAATGTAAATTTATAAGGCCTTTGCCATAGATGGAGTCATTACACAGTAGGAGCCAAATTTGCTTCGTCAGTCGTCGTAATCTCTAATAATCAAAGCACAGTATTTTAAGAGTACCATTCGCATTAATACTTAAAATGTAGTATAGGGGGAAATGATTATTGAAGTGTTTGTTTAAGTTATTTTCTTATACATTTTGACCCATGTTTTTTTTCTAATACAGAATATCATGTGTTCTTTCGTGTTTAAAATGCGGCGATGTGTTGAAATTGATTTTAAATTGAAATTTGAAATTTATACCAATCTGGTTGCTCATAAGGTTTTCAAACCCAAAAGGATAGCTTGGCATAACACCACCTATTGTTTAGTACAATAAGTTTGAGACAGTTCTAGGTCATTATTTACAAAATGGGTCCATTTTGTTGAAAGTGTTTGGAAAAACGTTTCATTGGGTCAATACTGAATAAGAAAATGTACATAGATTCGCTGTGTTTCAACCTTTCAAAGTGAGGTTTTTACCAACGTGCTATTGATCTCCCATAGACCCTTATGGACCCTCCCGCTACATTTGCCCTCTGGTTGTGAAACTTATAACAAACTTTAATTTTCATAGATCGAAGAGTGGTTCTTAGAATGGTCCGATTTTGGTTGAAAGTGTTTGACAACGTTCATTGGTGGATCATACTGAATAAGAAATGTACATTATGCTTGTTTCTCACCTTCAAAGTGCGTTTTCTTACCAACATGCTATCGATCTCCCATAGACCTGTGGACCCCTCTACATTTGCCCTCTGGCTGAAACCTTATATTTACAAATACTTATATTTTTTCATAGATCGAAGATGTGTTACTTTTGCTGAATAGCTGGAAACATTGAACACGATTTGGTAACCGGTCTGCAGGTATTGTATATCAATGAACTGATTTGCCTAAGGGAACTAAATAACAAAGAATACAAAATAAAGACCTAAATCAAGAACGAAAGAAACTACCGTAATAAAAACGCACTAACTAAAGACATACCGAAAGAAAGAAAATCAATAAAGAAAGAACGACAGACGGCAAAAGAAAGAAGAAAGAAGAAGAAAGAAATTCCCTTCCTCCCCAATTAAGTTGGAATGTATCAGATTCAATCAATCATCGATCTTAGAATTGAATAGCTCCCAATACCCCCCCCCCTCAAACATTTTGATCTTAGGCTCTCTTGCAAGGACAGTAAACGTAAACAAAATATGAGAGTACGCTTTCTTGCACAGAATGAGATTTACGCAGTTTTCTTGAGTGGTCAACTGTTGCTGGCATCTTTGTGTTAGAGGTAATACGGTTTCCACTGCTTGGACCAACGCATGAGAAATAATCTGTCAGCGAAAGTTGAGCAATGAGTTCTGTGTATGATCAGTTTGGGGATGAAGATGATGATGAATGATCTTAACCGACGCCGGGTTGGTTGAAGGTGGTGCATCTGAGAAATGTAACTTGGAGCATGATCCAGTGCAGAGAAAGCAGTGGTAGGAGTGATGGATTATATTTCTTGGCACCTGGTAGTAATTCTTCCCGCGGTCAGTTGGACTTTTAAGGCGAAGGGAGGCCGAGACCTTTTATTTCAGATCAGAGGCTGTTGCATTAGTCTAAAACGTCATGTGACAAGATGGGTGAACTGACTGCGATTTTGTAAGCGTCAGTTGTAAGCATTTTACGTGCTTTGCTGATGTTTCATGAGAAAAAAAAAAAAAAAAATGGTAATTGGTGGTTTTTGAATGATGTTAGCCACCTGAGCACGAACCATTGTCAAAACCGGAATCAAACATCACGGCCGAACAAAAATTTCTCACAAATAGGATTAATTCGAACAGGAACATTCATACCAGCAACGCTAATAGAGGGCAGATGAAACTGGATAATTGAGTTCTGAATCACAACCCATAACTTCAGTCTTGTCCGCATTTAATTTAAGGAATTTCTGTGACATCCTGACTGGATTTCGTTAACAGAGTCTCATTTTAGCAACAGCTAGAGCAACACCCTTTTGTTGAAGGTTGGACCATAGACATGTAATCTGTGGTGTCATCAGCATATAATGTGTATCTCAATACCGAACTGGCGAACAAAATCTCCAAGAGGCAGAATGTAGACCCCGAATAATAGGGCCATATATCAAAAGGTGGGTAGAACGAGAAACTGTCCATTTATGATAACGGGACGCTGTGATCGTCCGGAAAAAAATGAAACGGAGCCTTTACGAGGTGTCCCATCACTCCACGCGACCATCGGGCGATTCAACTAGCCCTTTCATGGTCTATAGTGGTCGAAGGCACTACTTAATCCAGTGATTAGTAGACTAATTCCTTGACGTTCCATTGACCATAGGATGTCATTATGAACTTTTAATCTCAGCGCTTTGTTTCCGTACTGTGATGTTGCTTGTACACGGATTGGAGTGGTTCGTGGAGATTATTAACACCCCCCATATATAGTCAGTTAATGCCTGGCACAACACGCAATCAAGCGAAAGGCAAGTTACTAACAGGGCGAAGTATTTTTTCATGATGTTGTGATCAATAACAGTCTCTTTCAAGATGTAAGAACACTACCCTGGATTCACTCTGACCCTACCTCGCGGTAGGTGTTATTTTTGCACGAAAAGGAGCTAAAAGTCTTGACAAAAAATCTATCGTCAGCGATGCAGGGTTATGGGCACTCAAAACAAAACTACAGAAAGAGGGGGAACGAATACCTAAAACAGTGCTTAGAGAGTTTAGTTAAACAGGAGGTAATTGAGGCTGATGCTGCACTACAATTGTGTTATGTAATAGACCAGAAAATCACCTGCTGACCACTATAACGATAACTTGTTATTTTTATTTATCTCTTTCGATTACCTGGATGATGCCTTTTTAATTTTAGTAAAAATTTAATGGCATGGCGGTCTACAACGTGCCTGATTTGTTCGTGCATCTTTCTCTCTTTGCATTGTTAATCACATGAAGGGAAAACCGTTTAACCACTAAAGGTACTAAAGGTAAGTTCAATTAGCTGCCATTAGTTTTAAATTGTGATATTGGTGTTATTACTGAGAAAAAAGGAAAAAGGGGAAATGAGGGAACAGTAAAAAAACGGGTCCCCTAGATTTCCCTACCCCCCCCCCATCCTAATACCTAACACCCCACCCACCAATCCCCTCCCCAACTACCCGCAATAACTCGAGCTGTTTCCCGTTACCGTGCATCCCCCCAGGAGCCTCCGACTTGACAATGGTTGTATTCTACATAGCTAGTAAACCAGAAAATGATGTACCTTTTAAAAAAATTGGGATGCATGCCCCCGATGACGTTCATTTGATGACGTCATCACATTTTGGAGAAAATAGGTAAATTTTCAATTATTTATTTCTTGCATATTCGGATAACCCAAAATAGCCTATTGTTATTGTCTTCACCTTCATTCACAAATATTATTTCGTTTAATTTTTATATCAGTTTAAATATATTTACCCTATTGACTTTATGTACAAAACAGTAGTTAACAGATTTCTCAATTTCTGATTTTACTGTTTTTGGGCATGAAAAAAGAAGCTATTTCTCTGACATCTTTTTAACTTATTTTATATGCAGTAGGGGGACTGAGTTAGAATATGAATGTATTTATTTTCCAAAATAATGTTAGTATAGCAATGGACGAAAAATATGACGTCATCAAGATGACGTTGGGGGTAACAAAATTTTCGAAACTATTTTTTTTTTACCTGAGCTGACCTTGGCCATCTTTCATTTCAAAGCATATTTGAACCTTTAAACCCACTCATAGACAGTAAATAAGCCAAACTGATCTAGTGTACTTGAGCCCTAGGTACCAGTCCCCATTAACCTATCATTTCTTAAAATTGTGATTTCATTCAATGACTATTAGTTTTTAGAAAGGCAACACAGGTGGTTCCCACGCGGAATCGTGATATTTATCCATGCCCGATGCCTTATATTTTGAACCAGTGATAACTATGATCCTCTTTCTTTCCATTGATACCAAAATAAGTACCAAATAAGTCCCAACACATACTTAGTGTTGCGTCACAAGAACGTCATCAAGTCCGCGAGCGGCAAAATTGGCATTTTTCACGGAAAAATTGCGAAATCATCTTTTGCTGCCACAAAAGTTAGGAATGTCATTTCAGGCGGTTTTTCAGCATAAATGAGACAATGGACTAGTTTTTTAACAGAACATAGATCTTTTAGACCTCAAACCAAGTATGATAATACTGGATATAAAGGAAAATTAAGAATTTTGATTTTGCCAATTTAATAACGGACCTCAAAAAACATACCACGTCTGTGTAACATAGAACTAGTGCCTGTGCATCAAATAAGCAAAACTTGCATGAAGTATATGTTTGTTGTGTGAAACATTGACTTTTCGCATATTCTAAACCTGTGTTTTTGCGACGTATCTTTTTGCTCTTGGGATAAATCTGTCCCTACCCGCGGTGGGGGTGTTTATTTTTTGAAACGAAAAGGAGCATAAAATCTCTATTGACAAAAAGTCTATCGTCAGCGATCAGGTTTATGGGCACTATACACAAAACTAGAGAAAGAGTGGGACAACATAACAGTATAAGAGAGTTTATCAACACGAGGTACTTGAGCTTAATGCTGCACTACAATGATCACTCTTATGTAATATAACAAAAAATCACCTGCTAACGCACTTCTAATAACTCACTTCTAACCGAAACTTTTATTTTGTATTTATCCTCTGTCGATATCCCTATGATTTCTTTTTAGATTTATAAAACAGATTTAATACATGGCGGTCTATCAAGTGCTGATTTGTCTGTGCATCTTTTCTCTCTTGCATTGGTTAATAATCACATGAAGGAAACCGTTTAACCACTAAAGGTACTAAAGGTAGTTTCAATAGCTGGCATGACTTTTTAATGTGATACTTGTGTGTTTATTACCTTTTAAAGTAAATAATTTTGCTCTGGTTATAACCCTGTCTAACTGATCCATTTTGACCATAAAACCCTTCCATTTCCTTAATGACCCCCTCGATCCTATAACTCCTGGTGCACTAATTACATTATACCTTTAGAACGCTACTCTGTGTCTGTACTTTATTCCTTAACAGAAAACAAGTAGAGACGCTACGAAGCTATTACTTTCAAATAAATTTACTCTCATTAATTGGGGCCAATTTTTCAACATAGATGCTTGTTGGCTTTAAGTCAAATGATACCACGCTACCTTAATTTTTGATTTTTTTCTTTTCATGTGTAAAATAATAAAGACATTCCCACACCTAAAACGTCACTACGTCATTCTGACCTCACCCAATATGATAATACGGATATAGAATAAAATTGATATTTTGCCACTTTACTGATCAAAAAACATACCCACGTTCTGTGTACATAACTAGTCCTGTGCCATCAATAGAGACCAAAACTTGCATGAAAGTATGATTTTTTTGTGGTGAAACATAATTTACGCATTCTACACTGTGTTTCGACGTTACACTTGCCTCGTGATCACTCTGTACCCTAAACCCGCGGTGGGTGTTTATTTTTTGACACGAAAAGGGCATAAAAATTCTATTGACAAAAAGTCTATCTTCAGCGATGCAGGGTTTATGACACTTAAAACAAACTCATAGAAATAGGTGGAAGAAAACCATAAACAGTGCTAAGAGAGTTTAGTCAAACAGGAGGTAATCGAGCTGATGCTGCACTACATGGTTATGTTAATCGAAGAAAATCACCTGCTGACCACTTCTTACCGTGACTTGTATTTTTATTACTTCTTTTCGATATCCCTTGATATGTCTTTTTAGTTCTATGAAACAATTTTATTGCATGGCATGCGGTCTATCAAATGTTTTATTTAGGTCTGTGCATCTTTTCCTCTCTTGCCATTGTTAAGCCACATGAAGGAGATCTCTTAACCACTGCAGGTAGGTTTTCAATTAGCTTGCTTAGTGTTAATTGTGATACTTTGTGCTATTACTTTTAAAAGTAAATTTAGCTCTCTGGTTAATAACCCTTGTCTAACTGTCCCTTTTTGGGTACCAATATACCCTTCTTCGCTATCCTTATGAACACTCGATTCCCTATACCTGGTGACTAATCAACATTATCCTTTAGGACCTCCTTTTGTCTGTACTTAATTCCTTTAAAGAACAAAGTATGATTTAGCTACGAAGCTATTACTTTTAAAAATAAATTTACTCTCATTAATGGAGCCAATTTTTTTTTCACTAGACTTTTGGCGTTTAAGGTCAAATGATACCTAAACACGGCTGCTTAGAGCTTTGTTTTTTTCTTTTCATTTGTGTCAAAATTAAAACGACATTCCCACTATAACGTCAATATGACGTCATTCTGACCTAAAACCAAGTAGATAATGACTGGGATAATAGAATGAAAGTGAGATTTTGCCATTTCTGACTCAAAAGCATAACCCACGTTCTGTGTGCAAGAAACTAGTCATGTGCCATCAAATGAGTCAAAAGTTGCATGAAAGTATGTCTTGTGTGTGAAAGCATTGCCATTTTTCGCATATTCTACAACTGTTTTTCGTCGACGTTACTACTCGGCCCGTGTATTTTATGGTTGTATCAATCAAATGGGATGATGATATCTATCCATTGGTAACCAAATCTGTGTCTGAGGTATTCCTGCCTCCTAGTGTTTGGTGACCGATCTCTCCCATTACCTTGGGATTACTCTGTACCCTACCCGCGGTAGGTGCTTATTTTTGCACGAAAAAGACATAAAATCCTATTGACAAAAAGTCCTATCGTCAGCGATGCCAGGGTTATGGCACTTAACCCACAACTAAGAAAGAGGTTGGGATGAACCCATAAACATGCTAAGAGAGTTTAGTCAAACAGGAGGTAATCGAGCTGATGCTGCACTACAGTGTTTTTATGTTATAGACCAGAAAATCACCTGCTAACGACTCTCCGATACCTTTGTCATTTTGTATGTATCTCTTTTCGATCTCCCCCTTGATATGTCTTATAGTTTATATGAAACATTTTATTGCATGGCGGCCTAGCACAATTTGATTTGGTCTGTGTCATCCTTCTCTCTTTGCCTTGTTAATCACATGAAAGGAGATCACTCTTGACCACTGAAGGTAGGTTTTCAATTAGCCTGCATTAGTTTTAAATAAATTGTGATACTTGTGTTCTTACTTAAAAGTATTTGCTCTGGTTTATAAACTTGCTACCGATCCATTTTTGGTATCATATCCCTTCGATTCTCCTAATGACCTCGCTTCCTATAACCCTGGTGACATAATCACATTATACCTTTAGAACCTACTCTGTGATGATCTTGCGAGCTGTTTTCTGTAGAGAGAATCAAACCTATTCAAACTAAAGATAAAATTAAAATTTTAAAGTAAATTTACTCTCTTAATGGGGCCAATTTTCACAATAAGAACTTTTGCTTTAAGGGTCAATGATATCACGGGATAGCTTAGAGCTTTTTTTTTTTCTTTCATTGGGTCCGAATAAGTAAAGACATTCCAATATACGTCAATATGACGGTCATTCTGACGGCAAAACCAAGTATGATAATACTGATAGTAGGGAAGACAATTGATATTTTTGCCAGTTAAACTGATTCAAAAAACTACAACAACGTTTTTTGTGTAGATAGAACTAGTAATGTGTCATCAATAAGCCAAAACTTGCATGAAAGTATGATTTTCTTTTTATGAACACGTACATCGCAATTTTCGGCACATTCTACACAGTTTTGCCGATATGCAAAATTTAGGACGTCATTCTGGACGTGTACTAGAACAGGTATATTTTATTTTGGTTATCAATGGAAATAGGAGACATATACCAATTGGTACCCAAAATCGTGTCGGAGGTATTCCGAATACTAGTCGAGTTTGGTACCCTCCCCCCATTAATTGGGATCACTCTAGATTACCCTACCCGCGGTAGGTGTTTATTTTGGAACGAAAAGAGCAAAAAAAGTCTATTCACAAAAAGTCTATCCTACGTCAGCGATGCCATGGTTATGAGCACTTAAAACAAAACTAGAGAAAGAGAGGGACGTCCACCTTAAACAGTGCTAACAGAGTTTTGTCAAACAAGAGGTAATTGAGCTGATGCTGCCTACATTGTTATTTATAGAGCAGAAATCCCTGCTGACCACGTCTCTTCTAAAAACGATAACGTTTATTTTGTATTTATCTCTTTTCGATATCCCTTGATACGTCTTTTAGTTTGATATTAAACATTTTATGCATGGCTGTCTATCAAACTTTTGTTGAGTTTTGTTCTGTGCAATCGTTTGTCTCTCTTTGCATTGTTAATCCATGAAGGAGATCTCTTACCACTGAAAGGTAGGTTTCATGAGCTTGCATTAGTTTTAATTGTGCTACTTTGGTGTTATTAACTTTAAAAGTAATTTTGCTCTCACGGGTTATACCTTGTCTAACTGATTTCCTTTTTGGTACTCAATATAACCCTTCGATTATCCTTAATGAACACCCGATTCCTAGCCCTGTGGACATAAGACATTATACCTTTAGAACCTACTCGGTGTCTGTAACTTTATTCCTTTAAAGACAACGTATGATACACTACGAAGCTATTACTTAAAAGTAATTCTCCCATTAATGGGGCCAATTTTCACATAAACTTTTGGCTTTAAGGGTCCTGATACAACGGATAGCTTAGAGCTTTTTTTTCTTTTCATTGGTGTCAAAATAAATCAGACATCCCCTATAGCGTCACTATGACGTCATTCTGACCTCATCAAATGAACCGTTTTTGGGGGTAAAAAAATTCGAAATATTTTTTTTTTACCTTAATATGATAGCTGACCGTGCCATCTTTAATTTCAAAGCCTATTTGAACCTTGAAACCCACTTCATAGATGAGTATAAAGCCAAAAGCTGATCGATTTTACATTGAGCCCTTTGTAAAATCCCCAATTAAGATACCATGTTTTTAAATGTGATTTCAATTGACTATGATTTTTAGAACGAAAGGCAGGAGCACAGGGTGTGTTACCACCCCCCTCGAAATTCGTTATAAAATGCATCCGATGCTTATGATTTTTGATACCAGTGAATAGCTAATGCTCCTCTTTCTTTCCATCTTTCCACTGATACCAAAATAAGTACCAAAAAAGTACAACCTCACTAGTTGGCGTCACAATGACGTCATAAAGTCCATGAGCCGGAAATTGGGCATTTTCCACGAAATTTTCGAAAAGCATCTTTGCGCCACAAAGAGTTAGGAATGTCAGATTTGCATGCGGTTTTCAGCACTCAATGATGACAAGGACCTGTTTTTATTACAGAAACATAGACTTTGTTAGACCTCTAACCAGTATGATAATCGGGTATAGAATGACAATTAATATTTTTGCCACTTAACTGACTCAAAAACCTACCCACGTTCTGTGTCATAGACTAGTCATTGCCTCAAATACCAAAACATTGCATGAAAGTAGGCTTTTTTTGTGTGAACATTGATTTCCGCATATTCTAACACTGTGGATTTCGACTTTACTCTTGCCTGGGATCACTCGTACCCTACCCTCGTGGGTGTTATTTTTGAACGAAAAGTAAGCAAAACCTCTATTGTACAAATCTATCGTCCGCGATTCAGGTTTATGGGCATTAAAACTAGAGAAAGAGGGGGGCGAAACCATAAACATGCTAAAGAGTTTAGTCCAACACAGTAAATTGAGCTGATGCTGGCACTACAATGATTTTATGTAATATACAGAAAATCCCTGCTAACCACTTCTTTTTTTTAACCGTAACTTCTATTTGGTATGTATCCTCGTTTCAATAATGGCCCTTGATATGTCTTTTAGTTTTATATGAAACTTTTATTGCAGGGGCGGTATAGTCAAACTTTTGATTTGTCTTTGCATCTTTTTCTCTGCATTGTTATCACATGAAGGAGATCGCTTAACCACGCAAGGTATGTTTCATTAGCTGGCATTCGTTTTTAATGTGATACTTAGTGTATTACTTTAAAAGGAATTGCATATTTGGTTAATAACCCTTGTCTAACTGATCCATTTTTGGTACCGAATATACCCTTCGATTATCCTTAATGAACACCCGACTCATAACCCTGGTGCAGCATAATTCATTATACCTTTAGAACCTACTCTGTTTTCTTTACAGAACAACGAATACAGCCTAGAAGCTTTACTTTCAAAGTTAAATTTACTCCCATTATGGGGGCCAATTTTCACAAGAAGAACTTTTGTCTTTAATGGTCACTTAACCACGGGATTAGCTTAAGAAACTATTCTTTTCCATTGGTGTCAAAATAATTAAACCTTCGCATTATTAACGTCACTATGACGTCCAGTCTGACGTAAAACCAAGTATGATAATTAATGATTATAGGAATGAAATTGATATTTTGCCATTATCCTGACTCAAAAAACAACCACGTTCTGTGTACTAGAACTAGTCATTTCCAATCAAATAGAGTCAAACTGCATAAGTATGGATTTTCTTTTCTTTTTTGTGAAACATTGTTCGCATATTCTATTCTACCCTGTGTCTCTAAAAATTCTCATTTTCGTCGGCCGATATGCGACTTTGGTACGTTCCCATTACCTTGGGGATTACTCTGTCCCTATATACCTCGGTGGGTGTTTATTTTTTGCAGCAATGAGCAAAATAAAAAGTCATTGAGCAAAAGTCTATCTTCAGCGATGCAGGTTTATGAGCACTTAAAACAAAACTAAGAGAAAGAGGGGGGACGAATACTATAAACAGTGGCTAGAGAGTTTGTCAAACAGGAGGTTAATGACGAATGCCTGCACTACAAATGTGTGATGTATAGAGCAGAAAAATCACCTGCTACCACTTCTAAACCGATAACTTGTTCTTTTGATTATCTTCGTTTCCGATATCCCTTTAAGTCTTTAGATTTCTAAAACATTTTAATACAGGCGGTCTATTCAACGTGCTGATTTGTTCGTGCATCTTTTTCTCTCTTGCTTGTTATCACATGAAGGAAACCGTTTTAAACACTAAAGGTTTAACTAAAGGTAATTTCAATTAGCGGGCATGAGTTTAAATTGTGATACTTTGTTTATTACTTAAATAAATTTGGCTCTGGTTAATAACCCTTGTCTACTGATCCATTTTTTGGTACGCAATTTACCCTCGATACCTTAACGAACACCCGATTCCTATAACCCTGGTACATAATTACATATACCTCAAGAAACCTACTCTGTGGTCCTGTACTTTATCCTTAAAATTAACAGAAAAAAGTAATGATACAGCTACGAAGCTATTATTTTAAAATTTTACTCTAATTAATGGGGGCCATGGGGGTCCAATTTCACATAAGAGCTTTTGGCTTTCAGGGTCAAATTGATAGCCAGGGGCTACCTTAGATGTTTTTTTTCTTTTCTTTCATTGGTGGTCAAAATAATAAAGACATTCCCACTATACCTCACTATGCGCCATTCTGACCTTAAACCAGTAATGATAAACTGGCATTAGAGAAATAGGAAATTGATATATATTTCCATTTTACTGACTCTCAAAAACATACAATACCCCAGTTCTGTGTCATAGAACTAGTCATGTGCCATCAAATAGATTCCAAAAGAGCAAATAAAGCATTTTTTTTTGTGTGAAACCTTGCCTTTTCCATATGCTACCCTGTGTTTCGACGTTACCGCACTTGTATTTTATTTGGTATCAATAGAAATGGGATGATGATAGCTATCCATTGGTACCAGGAATCTGTGGGTCTGAAGTATTCCTGCCTACTAGTGTTTGTACCCTCTCCCATTACCTTGGGTCACTGTGTACCCTACCCGCGGTGGGTGTTTATTTTTTGGCACTAAAGGAGCATAAACAAAGTTCTATTGACAAAATTCCTTCTCAGCATGCAGGGTTATGAGCACTTAAAACTAGAGAAAGAGGGGGGACGAAAACATACACAGTGCTAAGAGAGTTTTAGCCAAACAGGATGTAATTTGACCTGATGCTGGCACTACATGTGTTATGTTATGACCAAGAAAATCCCCTGCTAACCACTTTCTAATCTTCTAACCGATAACTTGTATTTGTATTTATCTGTTATTCGATATCCTTGATATGTCTTATTAGTTTATATAACATTTTATTGCAGGCGTTCTAATCAAAATGTTGATTTGTCTGTGATCTTTTTTTCCCTCTTTGCATTGTTAAACACATGAAGGAGATCGCTTAACCACTGAAACGGTCGGTTTCAATTAGCCTCATTATTTTTAAAAATATTTGATAACTTTGTGTTATTACTTTAAAAGGTAAATTCCTCTGGTTAATAACCCTTGTCTAAGTCTAAACTGATCCCTTTTTGGTATCAATATACCCTTCGATTATCCTTAATGAACACCCGATTCCTATAACCCTAGTGACTAATTACATTATACCTTAGAACCTACTTCTGTGTTCTGTAACGTTATTCCTTTACAGAACAAAAGTAGATCAGCTACGAAGCTATTACATTCAAGTAATTTACTCCCATGAAGGGGGCCAATTTTCACATAAGAACTTTTGGCTTTAAGGGTCAAATGATACATGGATAGCCTTAGAAGCTTTTTCTTTTTCTGTTCATTGGTGTCAAACAGAAAGAAAGTAAAGACATTCCCATAATAACGTGCACTATGACTTCATTCTGACGTCAAACCAAGTACGATAAGACTGGATATAGGAGGAAAATTGATCTTTCAAATTTTGACTTACCTTCCAAAACTACACACTTCCTGGTGTACATAGAACTAGTAGGTGCCCATCAATAGAGCCAAACGTTTACCTGACGTTTGATTTTCTTTTTTGAAACATGAAGTGTCGCATAATTCTACACTGTGTCCTCTTAAATTCACGTTTCGCCGTAATACGAACTTTAGGACGTCCGTTTGACGTGCGTCCTAGGTAGAAGTATTTTATTTTGGTATCAATGGAAATATTAGGATGTTAGCTATCCATTTGGTACCACAATCTGTTCTGAGTATTCCTACCTACTAGTCGTGTTGGTAACCTCTTCTCCCATTACCTTGGGATTACTCTGTACCCTACCCGCGATGGGGGTTATTTTTTGAACAGCAAAGGAGCATAAACAAGTCTATTGAAAAAAAAATTCTATCGCAGCGAGCAGGGTTATGCGACTTAAAACAAAACTAGAGAAAGAGGGTGGACGAAAACCATAAACAGCGCTAAGAGATTTTAGTCAAACAGGAGGTAATCGAGCTGATGCTGCAGACAAATGGTTATGTTTTAGAGCAGAAAATCACCTGCTGACCACTTCTACAGATAACTTATTGTTTGTATTTATCTCTGTTCGATATCCCTGATATGTCTTTTTAAATTTATAAAACATTTGTAATATGGCGGTCTATCAAAGTGCTGCTTTGTTCGTGCATCTTTTCTCTCTTTGCATGTTAATCACATGAAGGAAACCGTTTAACCACTAAAGGTACTAAGGTAAGTTTCAATTAGCTGCCATGAGTTTTAAATTGTTGAACTTTGTGTATACTTTGTAAAAGTAATTTATTGGTTAATATACCCCGTGAGCTGTCTCCCGTTTACCGTGCATCCCCAAGGATCCTCCGAACTTACTTGACTCATGGTGCTTCTACCTAGATAGTAAACCAGAAAAATGATGGCAGAAAAATGATGTACCTTTTAAAAAACTTGGGATGCATAGCCCCGATGACATCATTGTTGAGACGTAATCAAAATTGTGGAGAAAAATATGTAAATTTTCCATTTTAATTTATTTCTTGCATATTCGGATGCCCCAAATAAAAATGTGTTATTTGTCGTCACCTCAGTCACAAAGTTTAATTTCGTTTTTTTTTATATCAGTTTTTAAATATATTTTCCCCATACTTTATGTTCAAACAGAAAGTTTTTAACAGCGATTTTCTTCAATTTTCTGATTTACTTGTTTTTTGGGCATGAAAAAAGAAGCTAGTTTTCTCTGACATCTTTGTAACGTATTTTATATGATTGGGTGTGTACTGAGTTGAATTATGAATGTTTTATTTCCAAAATATATTTTTAGTAGAGCATATGGACGAAAAAATGATGAACGTCATCAAGATTGACCGTTGGGGGTAAAAAATCGAAATCATTTTTGTTACCTTAATAGGTTAGCTGACCTTGCCATTCTTTAAATTCAAAGCATATTTGAACCCTTTACCCACTTCATAGATAGTAATAAGCCAAAACTGATCTATTTGTACATTGAGCCCTATGTACAATCCCCAATGAACATTTTCCATATTCTACACTGTGTTTCGACATTCCTCTTGCCTTGGTATCACTCTGTACCCTACCACGCGGTGGGGTGTTGATTTTTGAACGAAAAGGAGCATTAAAACCTCTAGTGACAAAAAAGTCTATCGTCCGCGATGCAGGGTATGGGCACTTAAAACAAAACTAGAGAAGAGGGGGGACGACAAAACCATGAAACAGTGCTAAGAGAAGTTAGTCAACACGAGGTAATTGAGCTGAGGCTGCACTACAATGTGTTATGTAATATAAAAGAAAATCACCTGCTTAACCCCTTTACCGAACTTTTTATTTGTATTTACTCTTTTCAATATGCCTTTTTAGATTTTAGAAAACATTTTATTGCATGGCGGTCTATCAAAATGTGGATCATTTGTCTGTGAATCTTTTCTCTCTTTGAATTGTAAATACATGAAGGAGATCTCTTACCCTGAAGGTAGGTTTCCATTAGCTGCAAGTTTTAAATTGTGATTACTTTGTTGTATTACTTTAAAAGTAAAATTGCTTGGTTAATAACCTTGTCTACTGATCCCCATTTTGGATACCAATATACCCTTCGAGTATCCTTAATGAACACCGATTCCTATACCCTGGTGACATAAATTAATTATACCTTTAGAACCTACTCTGGTCTGTACTTTAGTCCTTTAACAGAACAAAGTATGATACAGCTACGAAGCTAGCTATACTTAAAAGTAAATTTACTCCCATTAATGGGGGCCAATTGTCAATAACGGACTTTTGCTTTAAAGGGTCAAATGATCAACGGATAGCTTAGAGCTTTTTTTTTCTTTACATTGTGTCAAAATAAATAAAGACATTCCCCTATAACGGTCACTATGACGTCATTCGACCTCATCAAGATTGACCGTTGGTGGTAAAAAATTCGAAATATTTTTTTTTACCTAATATGTAGCTGACCTTGCCATTCTTTAATTTCAAAGCATTTTGACACCTTAACCCAATTCATAGATGAGTAATAAGCAAAAAACTGAATCTATTTTTACATTGAGCCCTAGTTAAAATCCCCCAATTTAAACACCATTTTCTAAAAATGTGATTTCAATTGACTATGAGTTTTAGAAAGGCAGGACACAGGGTGGTTACCCCCTAGAGAATTCGTTATTAATGCACCCGATGCTTATGATTTTGATACCAAGTGAATAGTAGGATCCTTCTTCTTTCCATTTGATACCAAAATAAGTACCAATAAGTAACAACTACTAGTATGGCGTTCACAATGACGTCAAAGTCCATGAAGCCCCGGCAAAAATGGCATTTTTCACGGAAAAATTTCGCAAATCCATCTTTGCGCACAAAGAGTTAGGAATGTCAGATTTTCATGCGCATCTTTTCTCTCTTTGCAGTGTTAATCACATGAAGGAGATCTCTTGACCCACTGAAGGTAGGTTTCAATTAGCTGCCATTAGTTTTAAATTGTGATACTTTGGTTATTACTTTAAAAGTAAATTGCTCTGGGTAAAACCCTGGTCTAAACATGATCCATTTTGTTACAATATACCATTCGATTATACTACAGTAATGAACATCGAGTCTACCCCTGGTGACTAAGTAATGATACCTTTAGAACACCTACTCTGTGTCTGTACTTTATCCTTTAACAGAACAAAGTATGGATACAGCTACGAAGCATTACTTTAAAAATAAATTTACCTTCATTGAATGAGGGCCAATTTTCACATTAGAGCTTTTGGCTTAAGGGTCAAATGATACCAGGGGATACTTAGATTTTTTCTTGGTTTTTCATTGGCTGTCAAAATAGATAAAGACATTCCCACTATAACGTCACTATGACGTCATTCTGACTTATTGAACCAAGGATGATAATACTGGATTATAGAATGAAAAATTGACATTTTGCCATTTTACTGACCTCAAAAGCCCATACCCACGTTCTGTGGCATATAGAAACTAGCTCAGGTGCCATCAAATTAGAGTCAACAAGTTGCCAGAAAGTATTTTTTTGTGTGTGAAACATTGCATTTCGCATATTCTACACTGTGTTTCGACGTACTCGGCAGTGTATTTTTTTTTGGTATCAATAGAAATGGGATGATGATAGCTCTCATTTGGTACCAAAATCTGTGTCTGAGGTATTTCCGGCCGATAGTGTTGGTACCTCTCTCCCTTACCTTGGGTAACTGTGTACCTACATCCCGGTGGGTGCTCGTTTTTTATGAAAAGGAGCATAAAAAGTCTATTGAGAAAAAGTCTATCGTCAGCGAGCAGGGTTATGAGCACTTAAAACTAGAGAAAGAGGGTGGACGAAAACCATAAACAGTGCTTAAGGAGAGTTTAGCCAAACAGGAGGTAATTGAACTGATGCTGCACTACAGTGTGTTATGTTATAGACCAGAAAATCACCTGCTAACCACTTCTACCGATAAACTTGTCATTTGGATATTTATCTATTTTCGATATCCTTGATATGCTTATTCGTTTATATGAAACTTTTATTGCATTTTTGGGCGGGTCTAGAAAATGTTGATTGTATGTGCTCTTGCTCTCTTTGCATGCAATCACATGGAAGGAGATCTCTTGGACCACTGAAGGATAGGTTTCAATTCGGGGGGGGCCTGCATTAGTTTTAAACTGGATGATACTTTTTGTGGTATTCTTACAAAGTAAATTGTCTCTGGTGTAATACCTTGTCTAACTGATCCATTTTTGGTACCAATATACCTTCGATATCCTTAATGAACTTACCCGATTCCTATTAACCCATGGTGGAATTAATTACATTAACCTTAGAACCTACTCGGTGTCTGTACTTTATTCCTTTAACAGAACAAAGTATAATACAGATACGAAGCTATTAACTTTTAAAAGTAAATTTACTCTCATTAATGGGGCAATTTTCACATAAGAACCTTTGGCTTTAAGGGTCAAATGATATCACGGGATAGCTAGAACTTTTTTTTTTCTTTTTCATTGTGTCGAACTAAGTAAAGACATTCCCAATATAAACGTTCACTATGACGTCATTCTGACGTCAAACCAAGTATGATAATACGGATATATGAAGAAAATTGATTAATTTTGCCATTTTACTGATTCAAAAACTACAAGTTTTGTGTAGATAGAACTGTAATGTGTCACAAATAGAGCCAAAAGTTGCATGAATGAAAGTATGATTTTCTTTTTTATGAAACATCGCATTTCGCAATTCTACCAGTTTTGCCGATTACGCAAAATTTAGGACGTTCATTTTGACGTGGTACTAGACAGGTATATTTTATTGGTATCAATGGAAATCGGAGGGAGATTAAGCTATCCACTTGGACCAAAATCTGTGTCTTAGGTCTCCCGAATACTAGTCGTGTTGGGTACCCTCTTACCACCCATCACCTTGGGATCACTCTGGAACTACCGCGGTGGGGTTTATTTTTGAAGAAAGGACGCATAAAAAGGTCTTCTGACAAAAACGTAATATCGTCAGCGATGCAGGGTTATGAGCACATAAAACAAAAAATAGAGAAGAGAGGGAACGAATACCTTAAACAGTGCCTAACAGAGTTTTGTCAAACAAGAGTAATTGAGATGCGCTGAACTACAAGTGTTATGTATAGAGCTCTTTTTCTCTTTTCCGAGAAAATCACCTCGAAAACTTCTACCGATAACTTGTTATTTTGTATTTTATTTTTGCGTATCACTGATATGTCATTTTAGTTTATATGAAACATGTATTGCATGGCCGGTAGATCACAAAACGTGTTGATTTGTATGTGCTATGTTTCTCTCTTGCATTGTTAATCACATGAAGGAGATCGCTTAACCACCTGAAGGTATGTTTCAATTAGCTGGCATTAGTTTTTAAATTGCAGGTACGTTGTGTATTACTTTAAAAGTAAATTTGCATGGTTAATAACCTTGTATAAAATGATCCATTTTTGGTATCAATATACCCTTCGAGCGATCATTAAGTAACAACGATTCCTGTAACCCTGGTGACATAAGTACATTATACTTTCGAACATCTAAGGTGTCTGTACTTTTAGTCCTTTAACAGAACAAAGTATAATACAGCTACGAAGCTATTACTTCAAAAGTAATTTACTCCCATGATGGGCGCGGGCCAATTTGCACATAAGATTAATGGTTGCTTTAAGGGTCAAATGATACAACGGGATAGCTTAGAGCTATGTCTTTTATTGGTGTCAAAATAAAGTAAGGACATTCGCATCCTATAAAGTCAACGATGGAGCATTATGATGGAGAGGTCAAACCAGTATGCTAATACGGATATAGGATGAAAATTGATATTTTGCCATTCTATAACTGACTCACAAACATACACACGTCTGGGTATATAAAACTAGTCATGTGCCATCAATAGAGTCAAACGTTGCATGAAGTATGATTTTCTTTTTTGTGAACATTGAATTTTCGCATCTTTTTACACTGTGTCTCTTAAATTCACAGGTGTTCGCCGAATGTGCGAACGTAGGACGTGTCCCATTACCTTGGGATTACTCTGTACCCTACCCGCGGTGGGTGTTTACTTTTTTTACACGCAAAGGAGCATAAAAGTCTATTGACAAAAAGTCTATATCTTCAGCGATGCAGGGTTATGAGCACTTAACAAACTAGACAGAAAGAGGGGGGGTGGGACGATACCTTAAACAGTGCTAACAGAGAGTTTAGTCAACCAGGAGGTAATTAGCTGATGCTGCACTACAATGTGTTCTGTTATAGAGCATAAAAATCAACCTGCTGACCACGTCTTCACTTCTACACTTTCTACCATAACTTGTTATTTTGTAATTAATCTCTCTTCGAAAACATTATCCCTTGAATATGTCTCTTTAGATTTTATAAAACAGGTTAATACATGCGTCTATCAAAGTGCTGATTTGTTTCGTGCAATCTTTTTCTCTCTTGCATTGTTAATCAACATGAGAAACCGTTTAAACAAAAGGTACTAAAGGTAAGTTTCAATTAGCTGGCATATTTTTTAAAAATTGTGATACTTTGGTGTTATTAACTTTACGTTAAAGTAAAATTTGCTCTGGTTATAAACCCTTGTCGACTGATCCATTTTTGTCCAATATACCCTTTATATCCTTACGAACCCACCCGATTCCTATAACCCTGGTTGACATAATTACTTATCATCTATGAATCTACTTCTGGTGTCTGTACTTGATTCCTTAAACAGATAAAAAGTCTTATACAGCTACGAAGCTTGACTTTAAAATAATTTTACCTCATTAATGGGGGCCAATTTTCACATAAAGAGCTTTTGGCTTTAAGGGTCAAATGATACCAGGGGCTACCTTAGATTTTTTTTCTTTTCTTTTCATTGGTGTCAAAATAAGAAAGACATTCCCACTATACGTCACATGACGTCATTCCTGGGATTCTGGCCCTTAACCAAGTTATGAATAATACTGGATATAGAATGAAAATTGATTATTTTGCCATTTTACTGACTCCAAAAAGCATACCCCCTTCTCTGTGTGCATAGAAACTAGTCATGTGGCCATCAAATAGAGTCAAAGTGTTGCAGGAAGTATTTTTGTGTGTGAACCATTGCATTTTTCGCATATTCTACACTGTGTTTCGACGTCTCGCACCGTGTATTTTATTTTGGGTATCATAGAATGGGACTGATGATCGCTCTCGCATTTGGGTACCAAAATCTGTGTCTGAGGTATTCCTGCCTACTATGTGTTGGTACCTCTCTCCCATTACCTTGGTCCCTGGTGTACCCTAACACCCCGTGGGTGTTTATTTTTGCACGAAAAGGAGCATAAAAAGTCTCTTGACAAAAGTCTAAATCTCAGCGATGCAGGGTTATGAGCACTTAAACACAAAACTAGCAGAAAGAGAGGGACGAATACTTAAACATTGCTACACAGAGTGTTTGGTCAAACACGAGGTAATGAGGCGATGCTGCACTACAATGTGGTTATGTTATAGAGCAGAAAATCGCCTGCTGACCACTTCTACCGAATAACTTGGGTTATTTGTTTTATCTCTTTTCGATATCCCTTGAATGTTTTTTTAGTTTATATGAAACATTTTTATTGCATGGCGGTATATCAAACTGTTGATTTTTCTGTGCATCTTGTTTCTCTCTTTGCATTGTTAATCACATGAAGGAGATCGCTTAACCACTGAAGTAGTTTCATTAGCGCATTAGTTTTAAATGTGGTACTTTGGTGTTATTACTTTAAAAAAGTAAATTTCCTCTGTTTAATAACCCTGGTTACTGATCCATTTTTGGTTACCAATATACCCCTCGCTTATCTTATGAACCACTCGATTCCTATAACCCTGGTGACATAATTAATTAGACCTTTAGACCTAACTCTGTGTCCCTGTACTTTTATTCTTTAACAGAACAAAGTATGATGGCAGGCTACGAAGCTATTACTTAAAGTACATTACTCTCATTAATGGAGCCAATTTTCACATAAGAACTTTAACTTTTGATTAAGGGTCAAATGATACAACGGATAGCTTAGAGCTTTTTTTTTTTGGCGTTTTTCATTGGGGTCAAATAAATAAAGACCTTCCCCTAACGTCACTATTACGTCATTCTGACCTCAACCAAGTCTGATAATACTGGATATAGGAGGAAAATTGATATTTTTTCAAATTTTACTGACTCAACACATACACATTCTGTGTACAAACTAGTCATGTGCCATCAAATAGAGCCAAACGTTACATGAACGTATGATTTTCTTTTTTGTGAAACATTGAAATTTTTCGCATATTTCTCACTGTGTTCTTAAAATTCACAGTTCGCCCGATATGCGAACTTTTGACGTCATTGTGACGGGTCCTAACACGAATATTTTATTTTGTATCAATGGAATATTAGGATGATAGCTATCCATTTGGTACCAAAACTGTTTCTGCGGTTATTCCTGCATACTAGTCCGTGTTTGGTACCGGTCTCTCCCCATTACCTGGAATTCACCTCTGTACCTACCTCGGTGGGTGTTTATTTTTTGCACGCAAAGGAGCATAACAAGTCCTATTGACAAAAGTCACTATCGTCAGCGATGCAGGGTTATGAGCACTTAAAAAAAACTAGAGTAATTGTGGGGTGGGCGAAAACATAACAGTCGCTAAGAGAGTTTACAGTTAAACAGAGGTAACTTGAGCTATGCTGCACACAATGGTTATGTTATAGAGCAGAAAATCGCCTGCTGACCACTTCTACAGATAACTTATTGTTTTGCATTTATCTCTTTCGATATCCCTTGCTAGTTTTTTAATTTTATAAAACCTTTTCTGTCCTGGCGGTCTATAAAAGTGCTTGATTTGTTCGTGCATCTTTTCTCTCTTTTGCATTTGTTTAATCACATGAGGAACCGCTTAAACCACTAATAAAGGTACTAAAGGTAAGTTTCAATACGCCTGGCATTAGTTTTAAATTGTGAATTACTTTGTGTTAATTACTCTTAAATAATTTGCTCTGATTATAACCCTTGTCTAACTGATCCATTTTTGGTACCAATATACCCTTCGATTATCCTTATGACACCCTATTCCTATAACCCTGGTGACATAATTACATTACCTCGAACCTACTCGGTGTCTGTACTTATTCCTTTAGGCAATCAAAGTATAGACAGCTACGAGCTCTTACTTTAAAAGTAATACTCTCATTAATGGGGGCCAATTTCCACATAAGAACTTTTTGGCTTTAAGGTCTAATGATACCAACGGATATCTTAGAGCTTTTTTTTCTTTTCATTGTGCAAAATAAAATACAGACATTCCCACTATACGTCACTATGACGTCCTTCCTGACCTTAAACCCCAAGTAGATAATACTGGATATAGAATAAATTGATATTTTTGCCATTTACTGACTCAAAAAGTCCCAATACCCCGTTCTGTGTGCATAGAACAGTCATGTGCCATCAAATATAGTCCAAATTTCATTAAGTATTTTTTTTGTGTGTGAAACATTGCATTTTCGCATATTTTACACTGTGGTTTCGACGTTACTCGGCAGTGTAATTTTGTATTTGGAAATCAATAAGAAATGTGGATGATGATACGCTATCCATTGGTACCCCAAAATCTGTGTCTTAGGTATTCCTGCTTACTAGTGTTGGTACCTCTCTTCTCTCCCATTACCTTGGGATCACTGTGTACCCTACCCGCGGGGGTGTTATTTTTTTAGTTTGCACCGAAAATGATCATAAAAGTCTATTGACAAAAAGTCTATCGTCAGCGATGCAGGTTTATGATCACTTAAACAAAACTAGAGAAAGAGGGGAACGAAACCATAAAACATTGGCTAGGAGAGTTTAGTCCAAACAGAGGTAATTGAACGATGCTGCACTACAGTGTGTTATGTTATAGACCAGAAAATCACCTGCTAATAACCACTTCTAACCGTAACTGTCATTTGTATTTATCTCTTTTCGATAATCCCTTGATATGTCTTATGTTTATATGCAACATTTTATTGCATGGCGGTCTATCAAATGTTGATTTGTCTGTGCATCTTTTCTCTCTTTGGCATTGTTAATCCCTGAAGGGAGATCTCTTGACACTGAAGGTAGGTTTCAATTAGACTGCATTAGTTTTTAAATTGGATACTTTTGTTATTACTTTAAATTAATTTCCTCTGGTTAATAACCCTTGTCTAACTGATCCATTTTTGGTACCAATATACCCTTCGATTATCCTAATGACACTTCGATCCTATAACCTGGTGACATAATCACATTATACTTTTCAGAACCTACTCGTGTCTTGTACTTTTAATTCGCTTAACAATCAAAGATGATATAGTACAAGCTATTACTTTAAAAGTCATTTACTCTCATTAATGGGGGCCATTTTCACATAAGAACTTTTTGGATTTAAAGGGTCAAATGATACAACGGATAGCTTAGAGCTTTTTTTTTTTCTTTTCATTGGTGTCACAATAAATAACTTCCCCTATACCGTCACTATGACGTCATTCTGACTTAAAACCAAAGTTGGATAATCGATATGGATCAACATTGATATTTTGTTGCCGTTTTACACTGACTCAACATATACGCACTTTCTGTGTACATAGAACTAGTCTAGTCTCAAATAAGCCAACAGTTGCATCGAAATTATAATTTTCTTTTTTTGTGAAAACATTGATTTGATTTTCGCAATTCTACAGTGTGGGCTCTCTAACTTCACAGTTTTTTAGCCGAATGCGAACTTAGGACGTCATTTTGACGTTTACTAGGCAAGTATAGTTTTTTTGGATCAATGGAAATAGGAGGATGATATCTATCCATGGGTACCAAAATCGTGTCTGAGGGGTTCCTGCCTACTGTGTTGGGACCTCTCTCCATTACCCCCCTTGGGATCACTCTGTACCCTACCCGCGATGGGTGTTTATTTTTGCACGAAAAGAGCACAAAAAGTCTATGCAAAAGTCTATCGTCAAGCGATGCAGGTGTATGGGCACTTAAAAACAAACTAGAGAGAAAGAGGGGGGACGAATACTATAAACAGAGCTAAAGGAGTTTAGTCAAACAGGAGGTAATTGAGCTGTTCTGCTTTACATGTGTTATGGAACTATAACAGAACATCACCTGCTACCAACTCTACGATAACTGTGATTTTGTATTGATATCTTTTCAAATCACTGATATGTCTTTTTAGATTTTATAAAACATTTTAATGCATGGCGGTCTATCAAATGCTTATTTGTGTGCATATTTTCTCTCTTTGGATGTTAATCAATGAAGGAACTCGTTAACCACTAAGGTATGTTTCAATTACCTGCGTTAGTTTTAAATTGTGATATCGTGATGTTGATTAAACTTTCAAAGTTAAAATTTTGTCTGATTGGCCATGGGATCAAAGGAACAAATGTTATTTGGTCTACATACTTCGAAGTAAACCATTTTCCACTATAATAATAATAATTTTATACTTACATGGATTGGTTATGGCAATGTAAAGGTTGCACAGTTCATGAAAATGAATTAAAATGGCATCTCACTTCTTTTCTGAATATCGTGATCAAGGGAATACACTATGCTGCATTGACTCAAGCAATAATTGCATTATGACAAGTAAATCCACTGGTATTCAGCGGACAAAGCCACTTCAGATTCTCCTTTGTTAGTTGGAACTGCAGATCCTTTTTACTGTCCATGCAGTTGAATAGATGTCCGGCGGTATAGACTAATATCCCCAGCCCAGTTCACATAGAAGTCTCAAGTACGCAAATGAGGTATTGCCTTTGATTCAGTTGCATGTATGATGTTGTGCAGTTCGCGCAGGACGGAATCAGTGGGGCAACTCTTTGTATACTTGGACTATATGAAACGTTACCCAGTTTGGATTGAGCTGGCCTCGTTCGCGAGAAAATAAACTTGAGGTTCTACTGCGAGTTCAATAATGTGGACTGTATATTTAATCATTGATGAAAAAAGAACTAATGTGAACCAAACTAACGGTGGTTATGTTGCTTGGTACGTGTGACCTAACATTTTTGTGCAGAACCAAGATCCATAACTTATTGCAATACCTCATTTCTACTCAATTAACACTAGGTATTTAGAAAAATACAAAAGAAGGGTCTAGAGACCGATGCCCGAACAAAAAGGTAAATTCAAAAGAAATGGGGTTACGTGTCAAGTTACTGTAAGTTAAGTTGTTTTTTACAAAGAGGTTGGGCACAGTCTGCAAACAACTTTCGTCTTTTTTTTTTTTATGATTTTTGTTGATCTGTTCCTTTTCGGGGAAACAATGATGAAAATATTTGTCAAAATTTAGAACGCACAATAGAAGCCTAAGTTATTTATTCGTGAAAGAGACGGAGTATTGTGCTTTGCGTCACTGAAAGAAATAGCCCAATTTAAGCTGTGATGAGCCCTGAAATCTTTTTATCTGGAAGTACACAGAGCATTGTTATTTCCAATACAGTTGAAAAGTAATTTGTAGTGCTTTATCATCTGCATACCGAGCGGATTTACTGGATATCACGTGCTATTATTTCTCGATGTATGATCGACTGGTCACTGATTATTTAGAAAGAAATTGGGGATGGCTTTTAATTATTCATTTCAAGCAAATGTGCAACTTTTGCACATGACATACCCAAGTATTGAAAAGGTATAATTAGACAATATTAAATCACAATCATTACTTCGCCGATCTGCGTAACCAATTCATTATGCAACATCTTTCCTCGCTCTTTGATCCCATGGAGTAGATGTAACTAACCGCTTGTCTAACTGATCCATTTTTGTTAACTAGAGAAGAGGTGGGACGAAAACCATAAACAGGGCTAGAGAGTATTAGTCAAACACGAGGTAATTGAGCTGATGCCTGCACTACAATGTTGTTATGTAAAGAACAGAAATCCACCTGCTAACGCACTTCTAACCGATAACTGTTATTTTGTATTTTCTCTTTTCAATATCCCTTGATATGTCTTTGAGATTTTATAAAACATTTAATGCATGGCGGTCTATCAAAGTGCTGATTTGTCTTTGCATCGTTTCTCTCGTTGCATTCGTGAATCACATGAAGGCGATCGTTTAATAACCACTTAAGGTAAGTTTCAATTAGCTGGCATTAGTTTTAAATTGGGATACTTTGTGTTATTACTTTAAAAGTAATTAGCTCTGATAATAACCCTTGTCTAACTGATCCATTTTTGTACCAATATACCCTTCGATCATCCTTAATGAACACCCCCCGATTCCTATAACCCTGGTGGACATGATTACATATACCTCAAAGAACCTACTCTGTGTCTGTACTTAGTCTTTAACAGAAACAAAGTATGATAGAGATGCGAAGCTATTACTTAAAAGTAAATTACTCTCATTATGGGGGCAATTTTCAATAAGAAAACTTTGGCTTTAAGGGCAAATGATACCACGGGATAGCTTAGAGTTTTTTTCGTTTCATTGGTGTCAAAATAAGAAAGATATTCCACCCCCCCCCTCCCCCCCCCCCCCCCCCCCCCGCTGTAGCGTCACTATGGACGTCATTCTGACGTCAAAGCAAGCTATGATACTACTGGATATAGGATTGAAAATGATATTTTGACATTTTACTGACTCAAAAAATCTTACACCGTTCTGTGCAAATAGAAATAGTAATGTGCCATCAAAATAGAGCCCAAAGTGCATGAAAGTGTGATTTCTTTTTGTGAATAACATAGCATGTCGCAATTCTACCACTATGTCTCTTAAATTCACAGTTTTGCTGATATGGTATTTAGAACCCTGTCCGTTGGAGTGTACTAGGAATGTATATGTTATTTGGTCTCAATGCGAAATCGGACGAATGATAAAGATATCCATTGGTACCCAAAATCTGTGTCTGAGGTATTCTCCTATAGTCGTATTTGGAGCCTTCTCCAATGTACCTTGGGATCACTCTGTACCCTACCCGCGGGTGGTGTTTGATTTTGGAACGAAAAGAGCATAAAAAACCTCTATTGACAGAAAGTTATCGTCAGAGATGCAGGGTTATGGGGCACGTAAAAACAAAACAGAGAAAGAGGGGGGACGAAACGAAACAGTGCTAAGAGAGTTTAGCCACACACGAGGTAATTGAAGTGATGCTGCAATACAATGTGTATGCAATATAACAGAAAATACCTGCTAACCACTTCTACCGATAAATTTGTTATTTTGTATTTTATCTCTTTTAATACCAATTGATATGTCTTTTAGATTTATTTTATAGAAAACATTTTAAGCATGGACGGTCTATCAAAGTGATGATTTGTCGTGCATCTTTTTCTCTTGGCAATTGTTAATCACATGAAGGAGATCGCTTAACCATGGGAGGTAGGTTTCAATTAGATTGCATTAGTTTTAAATTGTGAGACTTTTGTTCATCACTTTTAAAAGTAAATGTGCTCTGAGTAAAACCCTTGCCTGGTCTAACTGATCCATGTTTGGTACCAAATATACCCTTCGATCACCCTTAATGGGGGGGGGGGGGGAACACCGATTCCTATAACCCTAGTGACATAAATTACATTATACCGCAAGAACCTACTTCTGTGTCTGGTACTTTATCCTTAACAGAAACAAAAGTATGATAGAGCGCGGAAGCGTCTTTAAAGTAAATTCTCTCATTAATGGGACCCATTTCAATAAGAGCTTTGGGCTTTTAAGGGTCCACTGATTACCACGGGATAGCTTAGAGCTTTTTTTTTCATTGTGTCAAAATAAGTAAAGACATCCCACTGTAGCGTCAATATGACTCATTCTAACTTAAAGCAAGTCTGATAATACTTGATATAGGATGAAAATGGATATTTTGCCATTTTACTGACTCCAAAAAATATTACACACGTTCTGTGTTACATAGAAACTAGTCTGTGCCATCAAATAGAGCGAACAGTTGCACGAAAGTATGATTGATTTGTGTGAAACATTGAATTTTAGCATATTCACACGGGGTCTCTAAATTTCAGTTTTGGGGGCCGATATGCGAACTTAGACGTTCAGTTGATGTGTGTAATAGGAAAGTATATTTTATTTTGGTATCAATGGAAATCGGAGGATGATAAGATATCCATTTGGTACCAAAATCTGTGTCTGGGATTCCTGCCTAATAGTGTGGTACCTCTCTTCCCATGACCTTGGGTCACTCGGTACACTCTCCGCGGTGGGTGTTTCATTTTTGGCACGAAAAACTCGCAGGTTAAAACTTAAAACTTCAGTAATGTTTTCTTCCTAATGCAAAATTAAAAAGAGAATTGAATGTTTATTCCATAGTACAAACATGCAATCCCGGGTGAATTTCAATGGCGATTTTCTCGGCAAACGGGCATTTCGTCAGATCAGACAGTATGTGATGTGGGGACGTAATTTAGATTACCACCTAAATTTGCCATCCTAGTTAAATATAAGGGAGTTATAGCTGAAAGGATTTTCTCCAAAACGCTCAAGGGTGAGCCCAGGTGTGGCATCGGGCAGATTTTCAAAGAGGACACTGTCAGCTACACAAATCAATCATAAAAAACTATATACAAAATTTCCAGGTCCCGCCATGGTTCTGTTCATTCTCAAAATAGTGTCAACTTGAATCCAGTACGGTGCAAAAAATGCAAATTCTCCCAAAATGTTTAGAAATACCGGAAAATTGGTCATAACTTTAACCCTGGTTTGATATTTAAATAACAGAACTAACCTGGTTTCCTATTGATCTTGTTTAATGAGCAAGTCGAGCCAAAAGAATGCCAAAAACAACCTATTGCGGCCTACAGAGTGGCAAAATTGACTTTTTTAAAAATGTTCTAGAAAACACCAGACAACGGTTGTGAAATTATGTTCCACGCTATAAACAGTGCATACTATGAACATTTCCGAAAGGTCCTAGAAAATACCGGAAAGTACTTGTTGTTAATAACTTAACCTATCGTTATGCCTCATTTCGATAAACATAACACTAAACATTTTCCTTATTTTGAATTTTCTACGATTTCTATACAATGAGGCATAGTGTCTGAGTTTTTTCCAAAAGACACGTATTAGCGTTTTTGGTGTTGATAGAATGGTTCCATTTCTCAAAAAAAGGAAAACTATAGTAGATTCCAATTGATGGTAGAGAGGTATGGGCGGAGTTTGGAATGCCCTCAGTCACTCAAAAATGGGGACCAGAAATACCGAAAATCTTCGCATTCTTCCTCGCAATACAAAAAAGGAGGATCGGATTAAAAAAATGGGCAACTACAAATAAAGTTGCGTTGTCGTCAGTCAATACTGTGTATTTTATACTATGTGATGCATGTGTCTACCCAAGAATTGGTTTTAAACATGCCTAGAACCAACATATCAAATTTTTGATAAGGCTTCAGTCACGGGTGGGAACCAATGCAGAACTTTTCTTCACTATTCATAAAGTCAGCTTTCACCATCTTTCACTGTACACTATTCCTTGGATTGGTTTGCGGTGTCTTTGTGAGCCTGGGGTTTATGCTTTGACTATTGGGACTGTGAATGGCCAACCGCTCAGGGTTGGCTATATCATGGCTATAGCGCAATCATACGCAAAGACACGGACTAAAGTTTTTACATTATAATCCCTCAATTCATACGTCACTACAAAACAGCTAGAGGCTATTCCACTATCACTAGAAATATAGGTAGTCGAAGACATTTTTGAGTAAAGCCAATTTGAATTAGTGTTTCTATATGCAAATGTTAGGCCGATTCCAAATCTTCCGAGTCCCCAAATCTTAATTTTAAGGGAAGTGTGCTAATTTGCATAAATCAAAAATGACGCCATTTTAAAAAATATTTGGTACATAACTCAAAATTTACGGCTTGTAACGACTTCAATTTGTGTCTATACATATGTTTTGGGTCGAGAATACAACTAATCATCAGTTAAGGCATTATGCCATATATTTGACAATAATTGCAGTTAAAAATGGTGGCCATGTTGAATTTATGGCAAATTTAACTGTCAAAATGACCTATGCTATAAGGTTCGTGAGCCATGAGTTGGGAGCAAAATGTGTTACTATGCCTGAAAACACCAAAATATACACGTTTCACACTTAAATGACAGAAACTTCATCAATTGTTTTTGAGAACCCTATGAACACAATATGTTGTAAGCTAAAATGTAAGGAAGGACAAATATTGCAACTGGTAAGTGTGCATATACAGGGGTGCCACAAGGTTATAAGGGTGGGAAAAGTTAAATTTTGATGTATAAAGGAAAAAAAAAATGTGGCAGTCTAATTTGTACCTTCCAATTATCACCATAGCTTAAACTGCTATGAGTCAAAATGAATGCCACATAAATAACAAACACAAATGAGATGTTGTTTATCTTAATACATGGCAGGGTACAAAGATATAAAAAACACAAGTAAATGCAAAAGCCCTGAATATCAAAAATCCCTAAATTTTAACACATGCCTCATTTGTAGGCACCTCATCCGTAAGCACACCCCTCTCTGACCCCGACTGACTTAAATGACGAACAACTCAAAAAGTAAAAATATAACTTGGTTCTTTTGATACAATAAAAAAAATGTTTCAGTAAGGCCACCCTCATGTTCGTATACCCCAACTCATGGCGCATGACCATAAACAATGATTCTAATTTCATTCCTTGACCTTGAAAAAATATGTATAGACACAAGAATGAAAATCCTTACAGCTTTGAAATCTTGAGTTATGTACAAAAATCAAAATGGCAGCCACAAATTTGATTTGATCTAATGCGATAACTTAAAAAATGATCTATTGTATTCCCTTGACATGAAAACATTTTTATAGGACACAGAATGAAGTCATTACAGCCTTGAATCTGGAGTTATGTACCCAAAAGACAGTAGAATGGCGGCCATTTTGAAATTAATGCCTAATAGGCCACATGTCCTCTCAACAATTCAGCTGGGGACCAGAAATTTGGAATTAGATAAAATTTTATTCTATACAAACACTAATCAATTGCGGATTTTTAATCAAAAAATGCCTCGTATCGTTGGGAGGAAGCACTTTGAGAAATGGAACCGTCTATGAATTTTGTACACACCAAATTCAATAAGTGAACAAAACATGAGTCCAATACGGCAATTTTTTTTTACAAAATGTTTAGAAACACCAGAATAAGTTGTCAAATAAAATTATTCGTTTGACATACCAAGATTAACACTTGTTATTAAATTTTAATTGCACTTCATTCAATGAGAGTAATTTTAGCTAATACGGGAAAAGAAATAAATTTTCGAAATTTCTCGAAACACCGCGAAATTATTTGTTAAATAACTACAAATCCGTTATCCATTCTTTACATAGCAGATCTAAAATAGTTTCTTAACATGGTCCAACCCACGCGGGTTCTAATGACAATTCACGACAAATGAGGGTGGTTTCCACGCCCTAATTTTTCGTAATTAAGAGACAAAAAATTATCAGCTTGTTGAGATCAGAGTATCGCTACATGTCTTTCTCTTGAAAACAAGTACAAAACCTGTCAGGTTTTAACAATATGACGTCATAGTGATAACGAAGCTAATTGTACGAAAATTTGTAAGCAAATCGGCAAAATCAAGGGTTTTTCGCCTTTTGCCATTCATGCAAGCAAATGGGTATCGTAGTTGGCAATGATAGGGTCCTGTTCAAAAATACAGTAATATTGTCATTATTTGCTTACAGTAGCATTGACACAGCTAAAGTATAGAAAGTGGCAACCAACCTTTACCTTCGACTTTGACGGGACACCCTAACCCCCCTCAAGGTGGTCATCCATTTATTTTCTCTAAAAAACACAAAGGATGCAAATTAAAATTAATAAAAAACCTTAGATAATATTTGTTTGCATTTTGTGTGTGACCCGGGGGAAATCATCCGTTGACCCCCCCCCCCACCTTGGTCGGAACGAGGGTAATTTCAGGTTTGATTTATCAAAAATAGAGCCCAATTACGCGACAATGCACGTATTGGGCTTTTTTGTTGAATTTTGATCGCAACTTCTATAAGTGACAACCTTGAGCCCAGTACGACGCAAAAATGAAATTTTCCAAAATGTTCTATAGGAGAACCATCCAAAAAGTTGTGAAATAGCTTTATTCATCATTGGAACATACAAGATTAACTTGTTTCTTAAATTTTACTTGCACTTCATTAATGAGTAATTTGAAGCCCAAACACGTGCCAAAAAATGAAATTTTCGAGGTGTTCTAGAAACACCGGAAATATTGTTAAATAACCTTTTAACCCATCGTGATCCCACAGTTATATAGCAAACCTAAATTAGTTTCCGTAATTTCAGTTGATTTTATCCAAAATGTAACTAGAGCCCAATACGTGCAAAAAAATGCAGTATTGGACTGTGTGTGAATTTTGTACAGCACTTCAATAGGTGACAACACGAGCCCAATACGTGCAAAAACGAAATTTTCAAAAATGTTTAGGAAGACACAAACAGTTTTAAATAGCTTATCACTGACCTACCAAGGATAACTTTTTTTCTAAAAAATAATTGCAATTTTCATCAAATGAGTAATTTGAGCCCATACGTGCAAAAAATTAAATTTTCTGACGGGGTTCTAGAAACACCGGAGATATTTGTTAAATAACTTTACCATCGTTATCCTTCATTGCTATAACACATACTAACTTAGTTTCCGTAAATTCAGTTTGATTTTATTTCATCGGTAACCATAGAGCCAATACGTGCAAAAAGAAATTCCCAAATGTTCTAGAAACACCAACAAGGTTTTAAAAAACTTTATTCAACATTGACATACCAAGATTAACTTTGTTTATTAAATTTTACCTTGCACTTCATTCAATGAGTTATTTGAGCCCAATGTGTGGCAAAAAAATTAAATTTTCCGAAGTGTTCAGAAACAGCGGAAATTTTGTTAAATAATTTGGCACTGTTTATCCACATTTATATGGCAAATCTACCTTAGTTTCCGTAATTTCAGATTGATGGTATTCAATTATGTAAACTAGAGCCCAATACGTGCAAACATGCACGTATTTGGTTTTTGGTTGATGTTGTACAGCAACATCGATAGGTGACAAAAACATGAGCCCAATACGTGCAAAAAACACCAAAAAACACTTTTTAAAAAATAGATTTATTCATCATTGAGACACCAAGATTAACTTTATTTCTTAAATTTACTTGCACTTTCCTTTTTTTCACCGCCCCATCTTTCTTTTTTGCCCCCTTCTTTCCACCCTTTTGATTGTCTCCCCCATGCTTCTACCGCTCCTCCTTCTTCCATCTCCTCTTCCACTCCCTTCCCCCTGGCTTGAACCCCCTCCGTCCGGCCCAACCTTCCCTTCATTCTGCCCCTTCCATACATCCTCCCTCCTCCCTACTGTGGCTCTTCTTCTTTTTCTCCTTAGACATTTTTTCTTTCCCTATTTCCTAGCATTTCCCCGCCCAGCTCTAACCCTGCCAACCCATTTCCTCTCTCCGATTTCTTCTTTTCCTTCCGTTTCCCATGCTCATCCCCCTCCTACCACTCCACAATCACCCTAACTACCTATCCCCCTCTTCAACTCCTACATCCCTCTTCCCTTCTTCTTTTCCACCTGCTTAACATTGAAATAATTTGAGGCCCAATATGTGCAAGAATGATTTCTAGGAATACGGGAAATTTATTAAATAACTTTACGCATATTTATCCATCCTTATATAACAGACCTAACTTAGATTATTCTTAATTCAGTTTGATTTCTATCCAATAAGCAAATAGAGCCCAATTCGTGCAAAAAATGCACATATTTGGGCTTTGTTGAATGTTGTACAGCAACTCCTAATAGGTGACACCTTGATCCCAATAAGTGCAACAAAACAATTTTCCCAATTGTTCTGAAACACCGGAAAATATTTGTTAAAGAACTCACCCATCAGTTCCACGTTTAAATAGCAGAGCCCTACTTATTTACTTGTTTCAGTTAATTTTATCAAACAAGTAAAAGAGAAAATACGTGCAAAAAATGTACGTATGGGGCTTTTGTATTGAATTTTGTACAGCAACTACTAGGTGACAACAGAGCTCCAATACGTGCCAAAAAATTCAAAAATGTTTAGAAACACCGAAATTAAATTACCCATGGTTATACATAATTTGCATACTAGAATTAATCTAGTTTCCGTAGTTAGATTTATTCTTAATGAGTACTGACACCACCCAAGATGTGCATCTTGCACGTATTGGGCTGGTGTATTGAAATTTGTATACAGCCTCAATAGGTAAAAATTTGGGCCCAGTACGTGCAAATTTTAAATCTTTCGGGATTCAGTCCACTTTTGGAAATCCAAGTTTTCAGGGTGTGTGTGTTTGCTAATTGTAAGATCATTCCTATTGTATTAAATGTTGACTATAATTATCTCTGTGGCACGTATTGGGCTGAAAAGGTAAATTTTGGTGATAAAATGTGAATTTGAGCCCAATACGTGCAATTTTGCACGTATTGGGCTCTTACAGTATACCTGATCCATTTTTGATACCAACACACACAACCACCCTCTTAGAATATCCTTAAGGAACATCCGATTCCTATAACCTTGGTGACATAATTACTTTATACCCTTCGCACCTACTGTGTCCTGTACTTAATTCCGATAACAGAATAAAATACATGGTACAGCGTAGCTGCGAATGGTATAATGTAATTATGTTAATTTTATACCACGAGATAAGCGTAGAGTTATGGAATATTTCTTACGATATGAAGGTCTTTCAAAGTGAGAAGTTGTCAATTTTCTTTCATGTTTCTCACATTTTTCATTGTAAGGATAACACAACAAAAGGTGTGTTTAGATTGTACCATTCAGAATAAGGGTATTCTGTTATTACACACTCACAAACACATACACATACAAAGAAATAAAAATCAATGAATTTAGTACCGTCGCTGGGTAAAAAAACCTATGTGCATTTGACCTTTAAAATCATAAGCATCTATGTAAAATGAACGCCATTTCACAACCTCTTATGTGCAAAATTTCACTTTCTCATCAGATCTGTCTGCAACAAAAAAAAATCCTAATGCTTAGTAACCATTCTGATATATTTTGGTAAAGAGAAACCTATTCTTTAAATTAATTGCATTAGTTTTAATAAAATGTGAAATCAGAGCGAACATATAGGACGTTTTGATGTTGTAGAGGAGCTTTTCAAAGTGGAACCAATTTTCACGTAGGAGCTTTTGAGTTCAACGGTCAAATGTACGGCGGTGCGGAAAGTGTATAGTCTGTGTCACAGACTCCGAAAAATATTATCTAAATTAGTACTGCGCGAGAGATTAACGTTATCAGTCCGTCATAGCGAATGCATGCAAATGAAACTAAATCTCAAATATGTCCGTAAAACGAAGGGGTTCTATGGAGATTTTTGCATCAAAGGGTCCGTTACTATGTTTTGTTTTAAATATGTAGCGTAATTGGGTCTGAACCTATAGAACCTAGCGAGAAAATTTAACGTTTTTGTCGGGTACTTCGGTGCTCGCAAACAGATCAGTGTGAACACGCAATCGCTACGGGCCACATCCCTTTTCCCACAATGCATTTCGGTATTATTCCAGTCTTGAAAATTTTCAAACGCTGGTTCAATTTACGTTTTCAATTTAGAACAGGCTATACGTACTTACCGTAACGCCGTAGGTCAAATGCACATAGGAGGGTTCTCTTACTTTAATTGAGATCAAGTTGCAATAAAACAATTTTGTAATAGAGCGTAGAGAACGATCTAGTAACCATATCTACCGGGACAAAGTAGTTTTTATTGTGATCCCTTAAACAAATTTTTATTTAAGATCCTTAAAAAAAAAACAATAAAATCGGGTACTATGTCTTGCATTGTTTTATTCTAACATTTCGTTTACAATATATGTAGGTCCTTCAAAGTGAAAAATTTCTTTCATGTTTCTCTCATTTTATGTCATTAATAGATTCGATTGAGGACCCAGAAGGATGTTTTTCTGTACCTTTTCAAATTAAAAAAAAAATGTTGTTATTTTACCTCACACACAAAACATACACACACCCTCCACACACACGCACAGAAGGGTTAATTAAAATGCTCAATGAAATTTAGTAGGTGAATTTGCATAAAATCAAGTTTGTAATTGGTAACTAGGCAAAGAACCACCTGGTGACCATGGCGCAGGCTGCAACATCGGGATTTCAGGATCCAACACTGAAACTGTACAAGGTAATGAACACCCGGGGGCCACTTGTTTCAAAGGTGGATTATCGTGAACAGGGCATCTTTCAAAATGTACCTTAAACACGTATTTTCACCCGACTAAAAAACAAGCTAAAATACCCTAAAACAAGTATTTTTATCTGTTTATGATACCCTCAACAAGTACGCAGCAGTGCATTGAATCGTAACAATACCATTTATTATCTGCTTTGCTTTCTTCCCAAGTTCCTGATTAAAATATTTTGGATGATTTGGACCCCTGCTTAATGAGATTATAACATGACAATGTCAGGGTAAGAAAAAAGCATACCCTTTTTCCATATTTTGTTGTTTTGACACCCTAAACGATGTACGCGCGTTACATCGATTGTTGGAAAAAAAAGACACCCTTTTACGCGTTTTCGTGTTCACGCTCATATCCCACCATTTGATGAATAAAGTGGCCCCCGGGAATGAACAGTTTGGTTGATGTCATCACTATGTTCAATTAAGGTAGACTTGTTGCCGGCAGCCAAGAAGGTTTGTTTATACGGAAAGCGTCAAAGCTGCTGACAGCATGGGCTGATAGGTGTTCAATCCACATCATAAAGGACATTGCAGACCGGTGTCATATAATACGTGATGTCCGTACGTGTGGTGTGACTGAGTGTTCAACCACCAATGCTAATTGTGTTGTCCATTTGGTATGCTGTAGCATATTAGTTTCCGCACTTTACCAAATGGCATTCGTCTCGGTCACGGTTTGGTCCTACATGTTGTTGCAGTATCCAAGGCTACGCAGCCAAACCATGTGAGGGTTTATTCCGTACATGTTGCTGCCGTTCGTAGCTAGATAATGTCTCATGGGGGAACCTCAGTTTCTTTACACCGAGTCTTTGCCGTGGCTTACGGCGGTGAGGAAAAAGTGTGTAGTCTGGTCACAGACATAGAAAAATATTATCTATTCTTACTGCGCGAGAGATTAAACGTTATTCAGTCATAGCGATGCATGCAAATGAAACTAAATCTCGAAATCTCCGGAAAACGAATGGGTTTATGGAGATTTTTGCCATCAGAGGGTCCGTTAACTATGTTTTGTTTTAAATATGTAGTAATTGGGTGTGTAACCTATAGAACCTAGCGAGAAAATGAACGTTTTTGTCAGGTACTTCGGTGCTCGCAAACACCGGAAAAGTGAACACGCAATCGCTATGGGCCGCATTCCTATTTCCCACCAATCGCATTTCGGATGAGTTTCTAGTCTTGAGAATTTTCCAAACGCTGGTTTCAATTTTACGTTTTCAATTTTAGAACAGGATATACGTAATTCCGTACCGCCGTAGCCGTGGCTTTCCCGAGACCATCCAAGGGAGTCCACAGTGAATGCATATTGATAATACGTGAATCAGAGCTATGTCAAGAAATTATCTTGTTAAGAAATGTGTTACTGTACTACCCAATAAACCATTTTCTGGACACTTTCAAATTCGTACTTAACATTTCAAAATGGGCTGCAAAACCAGCTAATTATAGAATTATTCCGATAATAGCAACTTTTTGAAATTAAGTATGTGCGAAATACCCTTGTAAATGAATTGATACAATAAACATATTCATGATACTTTAACTGCGCATATGATTGTTAGGCAAATATGAAGCCAAATTTTGATTTTAAAAAAACACGGCACAAATATCAGCCGCAATCAAAACAAAATGTGTCAATAAACCATTATAAATTAATGTTGCCATAACCCAACTGAACCATGAACAATCACGAATTTAAACAGGCGTCAAATATCAAATAAAGGCCAAATATGGCGGTAATGGTAATTTGTTAATTTTTTGGCCATATAGGTCTATAATTGACCTATTTCTTAAAAAATCAGAATGTATTTTGTGAGTGTGTTAGTAATCTAAGGTGACATTTTAATTGTTCATGGCTCATACTTTTAAATTTGTGACTAATAACAGGGAACAACACAATGGGAATTGATTGTGGCTGCCTGCCCATTCCCGATAATCAGATTTTTCATGTACATTCATCACACTCCGTTTTGAGCTTCCGCGGTTGGGAATATTACCATTGCTTCGACCAGCTAAGGGACATAAAAACGGCCCATAATTTGACAGTCGGGCCACACCGCAAACCAGCTATATTGCATAATGATGCTATGCATAATGAGTTTTGCTATTCGCAGCAGAGCTAGCAAATATGGCCAAATAAGTTTGACGCAATCGTCAAATGGCGGTGCCCTGAGGCGTCACCAATTTGCCGAGTCACTGTAGCGGCCTGCTAATAATTGTAAGGGTGTCTTCAAAATCAACCACCGGTTGCTTGGCCGGGTAACGACCGGTTCTACCAGCGTTCGACAAAGGTTTCTATTGTCCAACAAATTAAACACGGTTACACCGTCATGAACCGCAAGTCAACCGTCGGTTGAGTTTTGTAAGACGCCCCTAAACAATGGCTTTGCACGGTAGATGGTGATAACACCTGAAATTGTTCAACTGCATGAGCGTAGTATGGGGTTGGTTTATAACTCAACCACCGAGTTGCTGCCGGTTCGCCCCGGTTTTCACGGTTCGAAAGGTTTCCATTGTTCCAAACAATTAAACACGGTTACACCGCGTGAACCGCAAGTCAACCGGGGTTAAGTTTTGAAGTCACACTAAATTCCTCCTCCCCCATTTGTATCATGGTGTTTTTTTAAAGATTTTTTTTTTACTTTTTGGCTGGACATCGTCAAAGCAGTTTAAAAGTATTGGAAATGTGTTAATGTGTCCAACAAAAATACCCTATACATATTATCGTATTATATTTATAGCTTATATATTGCTAAGATAGAGGATTTTTTCTAAAAATTATATGTTTGGCAGCCATTTGAACTAGAGGATGTGACGCTTTATAAGTGCCAGAAATTGAATTATTTGACAAGTTAAGATATTTCTTTACGTAAATATTTACTGATGTAGCCTTGATTCCATTTTATCAGCCAAACCGTTAACTTTTGACGCCATCTTGAATAATCTCGGTAGGGCCACTGCTCAGAAATTGGCCAGGCAATCTGCATTTTTACGAGTGTGGCATGTTTTCAGAAGTTACGGATGCTTTTCGTGGAATTAAACCTCTGGGGTCCCGACCTATTGACTTTATACTGAAGAGGTGTTTGCTGATATAATTAAAAAGGTTGTACTGCCAATTTGTATGTTATGGCAATGAGGGATATACAAAATAAATAGTAAGTAACCTCTTTTTATACAATCCCCGGTGACCACAAATCATAGAAAATAAAGACTATTAAACGAAGTGAAAGTGAGTTAAATCCAATAACACCATGGCTGTGTGAATACATTAAAAATCACATGATTTTCGTTATTAAATTGAATTTTGAGCTTGAGTTGGAACACAAGCAGCACAGTATTTTCTGATTTTGGGAGATGTCATCTTGATAAGGCCACGAGAAAAAATGTCTCATAGACCGTACGCTTTTGTTTAAAATGGTCTTTAGCGCACTATTTTTGTTACGGTTCTACTCACTTGAAAAAAAAAAATGGAAAAGGTGGACCAAACATTTTTTTTTTAAAACCCCACATTTCGCATTAGCATTTATAAAAACGGCATTTGCATTTGCATTGTTCACATTTGCTTCTGAGAAAAACTTGTTATTTTTGTGGCCTAGCACACGTGTGTAGGTAGACGCGGATAAGCGGGCGGGGAAGTATTGCTAGGACATTTTCGCACGGTGAGTTGCTGTAGGAAATTATCTAACTTGGTACTACAAAGGTTATCAGTCTTCCACACACTGACTTCTCTACACATGGATAGCGGGCTGGCCGCCACATTTTGAATGGTCGCCGAGTGAACATCAGGAAGTTGCTTTTTTACATTAACAATATGGCGGGAAACAATGCATACAAACCTGCTGGTGACATATCCACACATTTGTTTATTGTTTGGAATGGGTATTGCATTGTTTCCCGCAATATTGTCACGGTAACAAAGAAATCCTGTGTTTCACTCGGCGACTCAGACCCGCTATCCATGTGTAAAGGACAGTGCTTCCACAGAAAGAGTCCTCAGCAAGCGTCACTTTATTGTAAGCAAACAAAAACAAAATGGTATAAGGGAGCTATTGGACTTAGCTACAATATTGACCTGAGAATCCCGCATTTGTATGCTCACATTCATTTTATCATTTTAATTATGGAGGCCTTATTATCATGGTTTTTTTTTTCTTTTTATTTGTATTTATTATCAATTATTATCCATCAATTAATTAATATCTATCAATTTATTATTACCATCGAAGTGTCGACTGCTAGATTGTCTTTGTATGTTTCCTTTCATTTTTATTGTCAATCAATAAAGGAGATCGCTTGGACGCCTTAGGTATGTTCCTATCGGCTTGCATTTGTTTTAAGTTATAATATTTCGTTCTTACGTTCTCGCTTGTTTTTCAAAGCTCTCTTGGTAACCGTTGGTCTATCATTATAGATTGGTCCGCTATCTTATAGCGGACAAGATAGCTCAATCAGGCAAGCGCTCGACTCCAGTGTATGCTCATCCATGCGTATACATGTAGGCGTGCGTTCGAGCCCTGTGAGATTTAGCTATCTTGTAATTTCCCTGGACAAGAAATTAACCGCTTTGTTGTCTCGATTTACCCATGCGATATTTGGGGAGCTGGTCCCGGCTGCGGTGGTTATCTCGATGTATGTTTGCTGATAAGGGAAAGCGCTGATCCCGATCTGCTGCATCCCTTGAAATGATGCTAAATGGTTTATGGTATGGTTGGGCCACAGTGATCAGCGGCCATTTATGAAAGCGCTTAGAGGCCAATAGCATAAGGCCCTATATAAATCTCTGCTATTATTATCACTCATTTTAAAAACCTAAAAATTACGCCTGAATTTGGTTATGAAAGGAAACTGATATACAATGTTTGGTAAACAAATCAAGGGCCGTATTGTCAAACGAGGTTTAAAATAAACGGTGGTAAGGAGTAAACTTTGGTTAGCTGAACGCACAGATTAAAAAACCGCAGATTAAATATTTTAACAAGTCGTTTAGCTAACCACAATATTTAAACACCGTAAATATCATCCACCGAACTGTAACTTTTTTTCGCCTATGATATTACGTATTAGCGTGAACAATATTTATGTCAGACAATGCCTTCCGTACTTGTTGATGCTACGCAGGAAGTCCGCGGGTAATTTCAAGAATGTCGCGTTATGCAAGGAACTTGACACGTCAAAGCGCAGGTCACACAAATACTGCTTATTTTCTTTTCAGCAAACCTAAGTGTAGGCAGTTCAGTTACCTATTACGTAATCGGTGAACGATCTAATGCACTGAACGTGTGTGTGAGTGGTGCGTAGAGAACAAAAAACATTCTACAGAAATCATCAATTTCATGCAAAATAACTGCAAATCCCAATGTCATTCCCATTCAATATGTTGTTGCAGCAGCTCTCCCTTAAAATTCTAAAACGGCAATCGAAAAATAAGATGTCGGTTGGTAGCTATGCGTGAGATACCTTGATAAGTCACTCTAAAACATGAGCAAGTTTTCAGCACCTTTCAAAGCCATTGGAACGCATGGTACACATAGACCACGCCGCTTGCCACCCACTTGATGAGTTTAACATTTAAGTTGACTAACGGTGAGTGACGAATATGCGTAAATGGGAGCGTTGCGACTGGTTTCAAGCCTTCAGAGTGTGAGTTTTTGGAAAGTTCTGATGACAAGCTTCAGCTGGGTGTTTGTGATGTGAATAAGATGTGTGGTTGCTGAGAATAGGGATTTTTGAAAAATTCGCAATTTTTTTTCTCCACAACGAAAATATTTCCAGAAAATCAACAAGATATGCTAGATAACATATTGATCAATGAATTTATGTATTTTTTACAAAGCAATTTGATCACTAACAGCGCTCCGAAAAGAAGACTAATATGAGTAATGCGTAAAGTGCCACCAAGAAACCAGCTTGCACGCCAAACTTGATGCTTGAAATGGCAACACTATTGTGGCGCCCACGTGGCGGCGCTGTACTTTAATGACAGTTGTAATGTAAAGATCGCAAAATATATAGTTTGTATTTCAGTGAAATATGATGTAATACATGCCTATATGACATTAAATTATCCGATTGTGCCGTTATTGTTGGGAGGAAAGGCCGCTTTCGTAGCGAGGTATGGGCTTCCATGTAGGATGAATCATTTATAAAACCAAATGCATTTCCATTATAAATCTGCCAAACTTTTACACTTGTTTGATTAGACCTTCTGTTCTGTCCTTATAGCAGGTCCCTCAATTGCTTCTTGAAGGATATGCTTATTAATTACATTAGGGGACGGGGCATGCATTATTTACACCAGGAGAAATTGAGGATTTAAATTTTTTTGGCGAGAAAGGTCGCATTCCCTCCTCACTTCCGTTAAAAAAATGCAAAGTTGAAAGCTCATTGTTCCTCCTCGCTTCTTGATGAAAAATTTCATGTTGCACTCTCTCGCTTACAAATTTCTTCGCATTCCCCTCAATTCCTCCATTCCCCCTGGCGCAAATAATGACCCTGCCCTTAGTTAATTTTCACGGGAGGGGGGTGACACTCCAACATGAAATTCATAGGGGTGTAAGGCTAGCGATTTCAAACCCAGAGGCATTCGGTAACATGGAAAAATAGAGGTCTTTGGGTGAGAGACAGCCAAATTGCCCATAAATAGGTGTTATTTGGACAAACAAATATGCTAAATTATAAAAAAAAAAATTCAAAAAGTATGGTTATTTTGGTGTCAATTTTCAAAAATTCTCCAAAAAATAGGGGCCTTTGGGTGAGAGTGGCAAACCTTTAAAAATATGTCTTCTTTGGGGGACAATGATGCTGAAAATGGGGGTCTAAACAGCCTTATATACATTTTGCGCATTTTGATAAAATATGTAAATTAGGTCATGAAATAAATTTTCAACTAATTATGTACAAAGTTGTGTTTGTACAGGTAGGAAGAAGAACGTATGAAAATTACAGATTGATAGCTTGTAAACTTCCTACAAAATGCAAAATTTAATAAAAAATCTCAAATATGCTCATTTTTTGCAACAATATGCAAATTAGGCCTATGTAACATTTCATACAACTCACTCTCTTCATAGTTGTGTTGGTGAAGGTTTGAAGGGGAAACCATAAAAATTTAGACTGATAGCTTGTCAACTTTCTCACACATGCAAGAATAACAAAACCCTAAATTTTCACATTTTGGTTAAAATAAGAGGTTTATTAGACCAATTTAGAGCATTAATTAGGCTTATTTGGTTTCATAATATGTTTGTTTATGCTCATAGAAAAATCCTGAAATTTTTCAGATTGTTTGATCTGTGATTTTAAAAATGCAACTTGGCTCATTTTTGGTCGACAATCTGCTACTTAGTGGTAAAGTAAGGCCTATGATGACTCTGTTTGCTGCCAAATTCGTATATGATTGTATTAAAGACATTCGTCAAGTTGCAGATGATATTGTAAGTTTTTCTTTAAAGTACATCTTATAAGAATAATAATAACGGAGCATTTAGAGGGCGCTCACAAGCACACAGCGCCTGACCAATTATTATTACGCCAGATTATTATTATTATTATTTCTTAGTATATTAAGAAATTGTTATTTTCCCTTTCATTGAAAAACATACAATTTAAACATTTTTCCTCAACAATTATTCAAATTTAGTTGTAAAAATGCTAGAGATAAAGACTGTAAATGTTATGTAATCTGGTATTACATATATCATTAGCATAACCTAACATCAGTGTATCCATTTATATCGTTTAGAAGCTGTTACATATTTTTGTGTTGAAAAGGACACTACCATGGTGCCATGGCAAAATAAAGCCAATAAAAGACTTGACCTTCGACACTTGTTCTCCAAATTACTGTTATGTACGAGTACAAAAATTTAAATACGTTCTGAACCGAATGTCCGATTTCAAAAATTCGAAGTGATCTGAGTTGCTGAAGAGTTTCTCTTTATACATCAATACATTTTAAACCACGGATGCAGACACTTATTTACCTGAACTGCCTACTTACTAGTGACTTCAAAATGACCGCTATTAAAAAAAAAAAATTGGTCAAGGTCATGTCGCGTTGTTACCATGGTCAATAGTATAATGTAAATATGTAATTTTCCAAAAAATCAATGATACAGATTTTAAGATCAAAGTCGGGCTAAAACATGGGAGAAAAAATACTATTGGAAAACGGACCTCTGATTTTTTCAAAAGTTACAGCATTTTCGACCATATCCATCAAAATTAAATTACAGGAGCATACGAAACGGTCAAGTTCCACGAAATCACCAAAAATATAATTCAAATGTTAAGTCCCAAATTCTCTGTGTGATTGCTATGGTATCAATCAATATTGCCATTGTTATAGGCCAATCGTGCGTGTATTTCCAGCTTTTACCTCTGCGGGGTAAAATGAACCCATCGGATTGTCTCGTGATATGAAGCAAATCAATACTAGATATACACGACTCCGACGGGGAAGCCTCGAAGGGACAACCTCTAAGTCGCGCATTACGGGGCATCCTGGCCACCAAACCCACAGTACACCCACCCGCATATTGCCTTTTATGTGCTTAACGAACGAATAAATAAGAATTTACAACTTTTTCCGCAATTTTTAACAATTTTCACCGTTTTATTTCCCATGGATTTAATGGAAGATGATGTCAGCCGACTGCCTAACTGGATTCCAGGATAGTGTCTTATGTTGTTGTAAAAATTGAAGGATATCTCGCCCACTTGCGTGACTGAGAAATGAACGCTTATGGTTAGAATACCGTTACGTGTTTAAAAATTGGTAACAACAGCCGCGTGAGAAACATCAATTTTTCGTAATTCCAACATCCGCCAAAATAAAGTAACAACATGTTTTGAATACTCCGTGTAACGTGAAAAAATTTTTTAGTTTTTTTGTTTTTTTTTTTTTTTTGAATAGTTTCCCCAAGACCGAGCGTCTTTGCTGAAAACCGTGACATCTTCGCGATGCGGGTTGTTGTTTTTAAAAGGACGCTTCCGTGCCCCATGATCGATTTCGGAGATCTGCACACAATTATTCTCGTTTGTGCATGGAGGTCTACGCCGGACTAGCCGTACACTAGAAAATGACCGGTGAGTTACATGTGGTATTTAGACTGAAATGGATACGATGATTGTTTTGGTTTTTTACTGTACATGTAGTGATTAGTGTACGTGACATGTGGAACTAATTTAACCATGTTTTTGTGCAAATGGAATTTGGTGAAACAACATCGACTTAAGCAAACTAAATGAAATAAAATACGTTCATGCCACTTCATTAGAAGCCTTGGCAGATTCGGTGTTTTTTTCCAGTTGGGAACCGATGCATCTGGTATGTGGGGCTGCAACTTTCACATTCACACGCAGTTCGTTTTCATTTTTGTAACTTTTTTATCGCTATTTGTGCAAGCCAAGGAAATTTACATTTTTTTCCTGAGCCCCCATGAGATATACAAATGTATAACAGTGAAATAGTGTTAATTTCTTGCCCGTCAGAACTGTAAATTATCGCTTCTTTGTGGTAACCCGTACAACGTAAACGCTTTGTATAACGGAAAATGCAAAGATGCCCCCCCCCCAAGTCATGGCGGATGGCGAGTGCGCCGCCCACGGTGTAGGGCGATCATAGTCGCCGTCGATTCGTGTATAGCTGTGTTCAAAGACCACAAACCAGCCTAATAGCTTCAAACCCAAGCCTCAAACTAACCCCAGCTTCCAAACCTAGCCCCAGCTTCGAAACCTAGCCTAGCTTCGAAACCCAACCATATCTAGATCTGGAGACAGATCTGAGCACAGTCGAGGTAGTGACCTTTGACCCTAAACGACCTTCGATCTCGAAAATATTTAAACATTTGGATTGTCATAAGGATCATTTCAAATTTCTGCCCGTTAATAGCATTTTGAAAATTTCACCGTTGACTTCTTAATGACCTTTGATCTCGAAAATATTTCAACATGTTTAGGATGTCATAAGGTTCATTTCAGTTAAATTTCAGCTTAATTGGAGCATTTTGAAAATTTGATCTTTAACCTCTTAATGACCTTTGATCTCGAAAATATTTCAACATGTTTAGGATGTCGTAAGGATCATTTCAGTTAAATTTCAGCTCAATTGGAGCATTTTGAAAATTTGATCTTTGACCTCTTAGTGACCTTTGATCTCAAAAATATTTCAAATATGTTTAGAATGTCATAAAGATCATTTCAGTTAAATTTCAGCTTAATCGGAGCATTTTGGAAAATTTGACCTTCGACCTCCTAATGACCTTTGATCTCGAAAATATTTCAACATGTTTAGGATGTCATAAGGATCATTTCAGTTAAATTTCAGCTCAATCGGAGGATTTTGAAAAAAATTACCTTTGACCTCTTAATGACCTTTGATCTCGAAAATATTTCAACATGTTTAGGATGTCATAAGGATCATTTCAGCAAAATTTCAGCTCAATCGGAGCATTTTGAAAGTTTGACCTTTGACCCTTGAATGACCTCCAATGACTTGTATGGAATTTATATTATGCACCAGTACAAGTAGCACCAATTTGTCTTTTTCATTTTCTCATTTTTTATTTTTTTACAATTAACAAAGAGTGGTAATCTATTATAACCATGCTACGCTACAAAATCAACTTGAATATTCTTTTTGTTTTATTTCGCATTTTCTTGACTAAGGAGAAAAACATAGAACCGCCAAACATAAGCCATCTGAATTGAAACCTTCCCCGGTAGAGGAGGAGCAGAATATCATATGGGCCTTATTTAAGGAGTTCGTTTACCTCCCACTACAGAATAGGTTTAACACCTTTGGTAGTTAGTATGGACCCTCTACATCAATGCTAGGTAGGTAGTACTCTCAAATTGTGATATCACTTTTTCAATAGGAGCCAATTTAAGTTTACACAGGGGTCAAATTTTTAAAATGCTCCAATCATGTTGAAATGTATGCCATATTGTCCGTCTAGTCATAAGGTTTCCATAAAATGTATAGTTTGTACCACCTACGACCATTGGTTTTGGAGTTATATGGTAAAAATGACAAAAATGGTAAAAAAGGTCAATCTCAATTTGTACAGAGGTCAACATTGAAAGTTAATCTGATTATATTTTAAATACTTGGAAATTATTGCCTGAGGTTAGAGGACTCCAAAAAGGTATAGTTTTTATTATGTTAAATGCTTACTAACGGAGATAAGGGTCAAAGAAGGTCAACACCAATTGGATTATGTTGCCCTACATGCCCTATGACCTATTTTGTCCCATAACATGTTAACTACGCATTGCAGATGATACAAACCATTCCTTATGTTGACATATTAAGCTAGATGAACAACTTCTTTCAATTTTCCCAAAATTGGAGCAATTTCTGATTTTGACCCCTGTACAAATAGAAATTGACTTTTTTTTACTATTTTAGCCATTTTTACCCTATAACTCCCAAGCCAATGGTCATAGATGGAACAAACTATACATTTTTGGAATCCTTATGACTAGACGGACAATATGGCATATATTTCAATATGATTGGAGCATTTTAAAAATTTGACCCCTGTGTAAACTTAAATTGACCCCTATTGAAAAAGTGATACCACAATTGAGAGTACTACCTACTTAGCATTGATTTAGAGGGTCCATACTAACTACCATAGGTGCCAAACCTTTTCTGTAGTGAGGGGTAAACGATGATGTTTGACCTGCGTCCCAGCTCATCCTCTACCGGAAATGTAACCGCACCTGAAATACGATTTTTTTTGCATTCATCAATCGAGTAAAAATATTTAACCAGCCGTGTGCGTAGCACGGCTGGTTATTG